>VSDK01003275.1:9272-20488 GCA_009767595.1 Symbiodinium kawagutii | reverse complement strand
CTAAACCCTAAACCCTAAACCCTAAACCCTAAACCTTAAACCCTAAAGTCCTTGATGTTGAAAGATCATAAGACCCTAACCCTAAACCCTAACTCTAAACTCTAAACTTAAAAGTCTAAACTCTAAACATTAAAGTCTAAACTTAAAAACCCACCTTAAACCTTAAACGCTTTTAAAGACCTTAAACCTTAAACCTCAAACCTTAAACCTTAGAAACCTTAAACCTTGGAAACCTTTAAACCTTAAAACCTTAAGCTAGCCCTTGAGGCCTGATGCGAGATGCCAGCCTCAGAAGCCCGATGCAGAATACAAAACCAAGTCAAAACCAAGGGAGAAACCAAGGGAAAAGCAAGGGAAAACCAAGGGAAAATCCAAAAGAAAACCAAGGGAAAACCAAAGGAAAAACCAAGGGAAAATCCAAAAGAAAACCAAGGGAAAACCAAGGCAAAACCAAGGGAAAACCAAGGGAAAACAATGGAAAAAGCGAGGGAAAACCAAGGCAAAACCAAGGGAAAACCAAGGGAAAACCAAGGGAAAACCAAAGGAAAACCAAGGGAAAACCAAGGGGAAAACCAAGGGAAAACCAAGGGAAAACCAAGGGAAAAAGCCGGGGAAAACCAAGGGGAAAACCAAGGGAAAATCCAAAAGAAAACCAAGGGAAAACCAAAGGAAAAACCAAGGGAAAACCAAGGGAAAACCAAGGGAGAAGCAAGGGGAAAACCAAAGGAAAACCAAGGGAAAACAAGGAAAAAAGCTAGGGAAAACCAAGGCAAAACCAAGGGAAAACCAAGGGAAAACCAAGGGAAAACCAAAGGAAAACCAAGGGAAAACCAAGGGGAAAACCAAGGGAAAACCAAGGGAAAACCAAGGGAAAACCAATCTCCTGGCTGTCACGCATTTGATTTCAATGCTCATGTTTGACATTATCTCCTGATATCTCCTGGCTGTCACGCATTTGATTTCAATGCTCATGTTTGACATTATCCCCTGATATCTCCTGGCTGTCACGCATTTGAATTCGATGCTCATGATTGAAAGTATCTCCTGATATCTCCTGGCTGTCACGCATTTGATTTCAATGCTCATGTTTGACATTATCCCCTGATATCTCCTGGCTGTCACGCATTTGAATTCGATGCTCATGATTGAAAGTATCTCCTACTTTTGAACTCAGAGCGCTGTATAACTTTTGAACTCAGAGCGCTGTATAACTTTTGAACTCAGAGCGCTGTATAACTTTTGAACTCAGAGCGCTGTATAACTTTTGAACTCAGAGCGCTGTATAACTTTTGAACTCAGAGCGCTGTATAACTTTTGAACTCAGAGCGCTGTATAACTTTTGAACTCAGAGCGCTGTATAACTTTTGAACTCAGAGCGCTGTATAACTTTTGAACTCAGAGCGCTGTATAACTTTTGAACTC
The DNA here is from genome assembly GCA_009767595.1 of Symbiodinium kawagutii. NCBI lineage: Eukaryota > Dinophyceae > Suessiales > Symbiodiniaceae > Symbiodinium > Symbiodinium kawagutii. The sequence continues at coordinate 19,066 of VSDK01003275.1, read as the reverse complement.
AGAGCGCTGTATAACTTTTGAACTCAGAGCGCTGTATAACTTTTGAACTCAGAGCGCTGTATAACTTTTGAACTCAGAGCGCTGTATAACTTTTGAACTCAGAGCGCTGTATAACTTTTGAACTCAGAGCGCTGTATAACTTTTGAACTCAGAGCGCTGTATAACTTTTGAACTCAGAGCGCTGTATAACTTTTGAACTCAGAGCGCTGTATAACTTTTGAACTCAGAGCGCTGTATAACTTTTGAACTCAGAGCGCTGTATAACTTTTGAACTCAGAGCGCTGTATAACTTTTGAACTCAGAGCGCTGTATAACTTTTGAACTCAGAGCGCTGTATAACTTTTGAACTCAGAGCGCTGTATAACTTTTGAACTCAGAGCGCTGTATAACTTTTGAACTCAGAGCGCTGTATAACTTTTGAACTCAGAGCGCTGTATAACTTTTGAACTCAGAGCGCTGTATAACTTTTGAACTCAGAGCGCTGTATAACTTTTGAACTCAGAGCGCTGTATAACTTTTGAACTCAGAGCGCTGTATAACTTTTGAACTCAGAGCGCTGTATAACTTTTGAACTCAGAGCGCTGTATAACTTTTGAACTCAGAGCGCTGTATAACTTTTGAACTCAGAGCGCTGTATAACTTTTGAACTCAGAGCGCTGTATAACTTTTGAACTCAGAGCGCTGTATAACTTTTGAACTCAGAGCGCTGTATAACTTTTGAACTCAGAGCGCTGTATAACTTTTGAACTCAGAGCGCTGTATAACTTTTGAACTCAGAGCGCTGTATAACTTTTGAACTCAGAGCGCTGTATAACTTTTGAACTCAGAGCGCTGTATAACTTTTGAACTCAGAGCGCTGTATAACTTTTGAACTCAGAGCGCTGTATAACTTTTGAACTCAGAGCGCTGTATAACTTTTGAACTCAGAGCGCTGTATAACTTTTGAACTCAGAGCGCTGTATAACTTTTGAACTCAGAGCGCTGTATAACTTTTGAACTCAGAGCGCTGTATAACTTTTGAACTCAGAGCGCTGTATAACTTTTGAACTCAGAGCGCTGTATAACTTTTGAACTCAGAGCGCTGTATAACTTTTGAACTCAGAGCGCTGTATAACTTTTGAACTCAGAGCGCTGTATAACTTTTGAACTCAGAGCGCTGTATAACTTTTGAACTCAGAGCGCTGTATAACTTTTGAACTCAGAGCGCTGTATAACTTTTGAACTCAGAGCGCTGTATAACTTTTGAACTCAGAGCGCTGTATAACTTTTGAACTCAGAGCGCTGTATAACTTTTGAACTCAGAGCGCTGTATAACTTTTGAACTCAGAGCGCTGTATAACTTTTGAACTCAGAGCGCTGTATAACTTTTGAACTCAGAGCGCTGTATAACTTTTGAACTCAGAGCGCTGTATAACTTTTGAACTCAGAGCGCTGTATAACTTTTGAACTCAGAGCGCTGTATAACTTTTGAACTCAGAGCGCTGTATAACTTTTGAACTCAGAGCGCTGTATAACTTTTGAACTCAGAGCGCTGTATAACTTTTGAACTCAGAGCGCTGTATAACTTTTGAACTCAGAGCGCTGTATAACTTTTGAACTCAGAGCGCTGTATAACTTTTGAACTCAGAGCGCTGTATAACTTTTGAACTCAGAGCGCTGTATAACTTTTGAACTCAGAGCGCTGTATAACTTTTGAACTCAGAGCGCTGTATAACTTTTGAACTCAGAGCGCTGTATAACTTTTGAACTCAGAGCGCTGTATAACTTTTGAACTCAGAGCGCTGTATAACTTTTGAACTCAGAGCGCTGTATAACTTTTGAACTCAGAGCGCTGTATAACTTTTGAACTCAGAGCGCTGTATAACTTTTGAACTCAGAGCGCTGTATAACTTTTGAACTCAGAGCGCTGTATAACTTTTGAACTCAGAGCGCTGTATAACTTTTGAACTCAGAGCGCTGTATAACTTTTGAACTCAGAGCGCTGTATAACTTTTGAACTCAGAGCGCTGTATAACTTTTGAACTCAGAGCGCTGTATAACTTTTGAACTCAGAGCGCTGTATAACTTTTGAACTCAGAGCGCTGTATAACTTTTGAACTCAGAGCGCTGTATAACTTTTGAACTCAGAGCGCTGTATAACTTTTGAACTCAGAGCGCTGTATAACTTTTGAACTCAGAGCGCTGTATAACTTTTGAACTCAGAGCGCTGTATAACTTTTGAACTCAGAGCGCTGTATAACTTTTGAACTCAGAGCGCTGTATAACTTTTGAACTCAGAGCGCTGTATAACTTTTGAACTCAGAGCGCTGTATAACTTTTGAACTCAGAGCGCTGTATAACTTTTGAACTCAGAGCGCTGTATAACTTTTGAACTCAGAGCGCTGTATAACTTTTGAACTCAGAGCGCTGTATAACTTTTGAACTCAGAGCGCTGTATAACTTTTGAACTCAGAGCGCTGTATAACTTTTGAACTCAGAGCGCTGTATAACTTTTGAACTCAGAGCGCTGTATAACTTTTGAACTCAGAGCGCTGTATAACTTTTGAACTCAGAGCGCTGTATAACTTTTGAACTCAGAGCGCTGTATAACTTTTGAACTCAGAGCGCTGTATAACTTTTGAACTCAGAGCGCTGTATAACTTTTGAACTCAGAGCGCTGTATAACTTTTGAACTCAGAGCGCTGTATAACTTTTGAACTCAGAGCGCTGTATAACTTTTGAACTCAGAGCGCTGTATAACTTTTGAACTCAGAGCGCTGTATAACTTTTGAACTCAGAGCGCTGTATAACTTTTGAACTCAGAGCGCTGTATAACTTTTGAACTCAGAGCGCTGTATAACTTTTGAACTCAGAGCGCTGTATAACTTTTGAACTCAGAGCGCTGTATAACTTTTGAACTCAGAGCGCTGTATAACTTTTGAACTCAGAGCGCTGTATAACTTTTGAACTCAGAGCGCTGTATAACTTTTGAACTCAGAGCGCTGTATAACTTTTGAACTCAGAGCGCTGTATAACTTTTGAACTCAGAGCGCTGTATAACTTTTGAACTCAGAGCGCTGTATAACTTTTGAACTCAGAGCGCTGTATAACTTTTGAACTCAGAGCGCTGTATAACTTTTGAACTCAGAGCGCTGTATAACTTTTGAACTCAGAGCGCTGTATAACTTTTGAACTCAGAGCGCTGTATAACTTTTGAACTCAGAGCGCTGTATAACTTTTGAACTCAGAGCGCTGTATAACTTTTGAACTCAGAGCGCTGTATAACTTTTGAACTCAGAGCGCTGTATAACTTTTGAACTCAGAGCGCTGTATAACTTTTGAACTCAGAGCGCTGTATAACTTTTGAACTCAGAGCGCTGTATAACTTTTGAACTCAGAGCGCTGTATAACTTTTGAACTCAGAGCGCTGTATAACTTTTGAACTCAGAGCGCTGTATAACTTTTGAACGCAGAGCGCTGTATAACTTTCGAACTCAGGCAAACGCTGATTGATGAAATGCAGTATCAGGCAAACGCTGATTCATGAAATGCAGTATCAGGCAAACGCATATTGATGAAATGCATTATCAGGCAAATGCAACCTAAAAGCAGCAAATTACCAGCTAATTCTGTGATTTTAAGTTCCAAAAACAAGCCTGAAAGCAGCTAATTACCAGCTAATTCTGTGATTTTGAGTTCCAAAAACCAGCCTGAAAGCAGCTAATTACCAGCTAATTCTGTGGTTTTGAGCTCCAAAAACCAGCCCGAAAGCAGCTAATTACCAGCTAATTCTGTGATTTTAAGCGCCAAAAAGCAACATAAAAGCAGCTAATTACAAGCTAATTCTGTGATTTTGAGCTCCAAAAACCAGCCCGAAAGCAGCTAATTACCAGCTAATTCTGTGATTTTAAGCGTGAAAAAGCAACCTAAAAGCAGTTAATTACCAGCTAATTCTGGCTTTTCAAATTTCAAAATGATGCCTGTCCAAACCCTAATTTCAAGCCCCAAAAAGCCCCGGGACACGATTTGACGGAAAAAGGCTATTTTGACCATTTGGCCGAATAAAGATTTAACAAAGAAAATCAAGGGTTCCAAAATCGATTTTTTCTTCTTCTTAAAAACAGCTTTTTAAAATTTAAAAAGAAGCCTAAAAGCACCTAATTACCAGCTAATTCTGCGATTTTGAGATCCAAAAAAGCAGTTTGAAAGCAGCTAATTACAAGCTAATTCTGTGATTTTGAGCTCCAAAAACCAGCGTGAAAGCAGCTAATTACCAGCTAATTCTGTGATTTTAAGCGTCAAAAAACAAATTAAAAGCAGCTGATTACCAGCTAATTCTGCGATTTTGAGCTCCAAAAACCAGCTTGAAAGCAGCTAATTACAAGCTAATTCTGTTGTTTTTCAGCTTCAAAAAGCAACATAAAAGCAGCTAATTACCAGCTAATTCTGCGATTTCGAGCTCCAAAAACCAGCTTGAAAGCAGCTAATTACAAGCTAATTCTGTTGTTTTTCAATTTCAAAAAGCAACATAAAAGCAGCTAATTACAAGCTAATTCTGTGATTTTGAGCTCCAAAAACCAGCTTGAAAGCAGCTAATTACAAGCTAATTCTGTTGTTTTTCAATTTCAAAAAGCAACATAAAAGCAGCTAATTACCAGCTAATTCTGCGATTTTGAGCTCCAAAAACCAGCTTGAAAGCAACTAATTACCAGCTAATTCTGTGATTTTGAGCGTCAAAAAGCAACATAAAAGCAGCTAATTACAAGCTAATTCTGTGATTTCGAGTTCCGAAAACAAACCTGAAAGCAACTAATTACCAGCTAATTCTGTGATTTGGAGCTCCAAAAAGCAATTTAAAAGCAGCTAATTACCAGCTAATTCTGTGATTTTGAGCTCCAAAAACCCGCCTGAAAGCAGCTAATTACCAGCTAATTCTGTGATTTTAAGCGCCAAAAAGCAACATAAAACCAAGTAATTACAAGCTAATTCTCGGATTTTAACCTCCAAAAAGCAATTTAAAAGCAGCTAATTACCAGCTAATTCTGCGATTTTGAGCTCCAAAAACCCGCCTGAAAGCAGCTAATTACCAGCTAATTCTGTGATTTTAAGCGTCAAAAAGCAATTTAAAACCAGGTAATTACAAGCTAATTCTGTGATTTTGAGCTCCAAAAACCAGCTTGAAAGCAACTAATTACAAGCTAATTCAAGGGCTAAGGCTTGGGGCCCAGGGGGGGGGCTGGGTTGCTTAGGCTTGGGGCGCGGACCCCCCCACCAGCAGACAAAGTCTCAAAGAATAAAGGCTTTAAATGAAAAGAACAAAAATCCAGCGAAGAATTGCTCAGGGCGCCACCTACGTTGGCGAACCCTAAACCCTAAAACCCTAAACCCTAAAACCCTAAAACCTTAAACCCTAAACCCTAAAACCCTAAACCCTAAAACCCTAAACCCTAAAACCCTAAACCCTAAACCCTAAACCAAGTGAGGGCTCGATGGCGCTATACAGCAGAGCCCGAACGCTGGCTGCCGAGACCAGGCAGCGCCTGAGGGTCTACGACCCGAACGGCTACTCTTTATTATGTCACCTGGATGCATCCTGCTGCGAGAGGGTAAAGCCTCGAGCTGGACCGTTACACGACTACTAGTAAGGCATTGCCATACCGTCACACGAGAATACACTTTAGAACGTGCCCGTTAGGCACGACTTTCTTATGTATATAATAAAGAGTGCCCCCAAACTGTAAGCCATTTTGGCCTCTGGGGGTGGTAAGTTGCCAAAACCACTCAGCCAAAAAGGCCTCTGGGGGACATGCCCTTATTAAATCTAATTAAGAAAATTCCACAATTATGCAAAAAAATGAAAAAGACAAATTTTGAAAACACAACTCAGCCAAAAAGGCCTCTGGGGGACATTGTTTTGATAAAGCTTCTTTAAAGTAATTAAAGGCCCTTAAAATCAAGCTTGCCGAAGCCACTCCGCCAAAACGGTCTCTGGGGGACATTTTTTTAATAAGGAAATTGGACCAAACCCCGGAAATTAATGCAAGATCTTGGGTTTAGGGTTTGGGGTTTTAAGGCTGTTTTGGCCCCCAGAATTGGCTTGAAACCCCGTTTTGGGGCTTGAAAATGCTAAATAGAGCCAAAATAAGCTGAAAACGGTTGATTTAGAAGCATTTTTTCAATCAAAAACGTCCAACCCCTAAACCCTTTTAATTTAAAAGCTTAAAATCATAAAATCAAAGGTGCAATTTGGCTATTAAAATCTTTATTATATATATCGGTGAAAATGCACATTTTCAGGCAAAACTGGACCAGGGGCTTCTTTTGGAGCTTATTTGGCTCTGAAGGGTTTAGGGTTTGGGGTTTTAAGGCTGTTTTGGCCCCCAGAATTGGCTTGAAACCCCGTTTTGGGGCTTGAAAACGGTTGATTTGGAAGCACTTTTTCAATAAAAAACGTCCAACCCCTAAACCCTTTTAATTTAAAAGCTTGAAATCATAAAATCAAAGCTGCAATTTGGCTATTAAAATCTTTATTACACATATGGGTGAAAATACACAGTTTCAAGCAAAAATGGATCAGGGGCTTCTTTTGGAGCTTATTTGGCTCTGAAGGGTTTAGGGTTTGGGGTTTTAAGGCTGTTTTGGCCCCCAGAATTGGCTTGAAACCCCGTTTTGGGGCTTGAAAATGCTAAATAGAGCCAAAATAAGCTGAAAACGGCTGATTCAGAAGCATTTTTCCAATAAAAAACGTCCAACCCCTAAACCCTTTTAATTTAAAAGCTTAAAATCACAAAATCAAAGGAGCAATTTGGCTATTAAAATTTTTATTACACATATTGGTGAAAATGCACATTTTCAAGCAAAACTGGACCAGGGGCTTCTTTTGGAGCTTATTTGGCTCTGAAAGGTTTAGGGTTTGGGGTTTTAAGGCTGTTTTGGCCCCCAGAATTGGCTTGAAACCCCGTTTTGGGGCTTGAAAATGCTAAATAGAGCCAAAATAAGCTGAAAACGGTTGATTTGGAAGCACTTTTTCAATAAAAAACGTCCAACCCCTAAACCCTTTTAATTTAAAAGCTTAAAATCATAAAATCAAAGGAGCATTTTGGCTATTAAAATTTTTATTTCACATATTAGTAAAAATGCACATTTTCAGGCAAAACTGGACCAGGGGCTTCTTTTGGAGCTTATTTGGCTCTGAAGCGGTTAGGGCGAAGCCGTTTTGACCCCCAGAATTGGCTTGAAATCCCGTTTTAGGGTATGAAATACAGCAAAACCGAAATAACCTGAAAAATGCTATTTTGGAAATTCTTTTCAAGGAAAGAGGTCCGCCGCCCGAAATAGCCCAGATACCCTGCAGGCAGGACGAAAACTGTCACGGAGATGTGGCGCGCCGCAAGGAGAGCATCGATGTGACGCCGCGGCGGTTTTTCTTTCGGTAGCTAGGCCAGGGTGAACTGTGGATTGCATTGCGGCTCAAAATTCCATTGCCGGCAGCTAGGTCAAACCCTCGCACGGCGGCTTGAAATTCCCAGAAGAGGAGCGGTAAAAGGCAACGTAATAAATATGCACCGTCCGGAAATGTAGATAAAATGCAATGTCTGGCATTGCGCACCGTTACAAAATAATGGAAAGCAAGGACATGTATGCAATTTAGAACTGAAGCAGCAGCAAATGCATGCTTTTGCCGTGTGGCTGAAATGGAATCGAAAAATTTGAGAAAGATTCTGTATTCTAGAGGCTTCGTTTGCGTTTGCGGTTTCCACATGAGCGTAACCGCTTTGCGCTATTTTTGATGCACTGAAAGCTATCCAACTGTACGTGCGCGCCATTTCCGCCGAGCCAAGATCTGTACAGCTTGTTTGGCTATCTGTACATTCTGGCCATCATTGAGCTGGAACGAAATGTGCCTGGCGGGCCTTGCCCGCAATGAGGTAGTCCTCGTCCTTCTCGACCCGAGACAATGCCACGTATGCTGCCGCTCGACAGCCTGCACGATTCAGCCATATTGTGATGTGCCGGAGAGTGGCGCCCTGGATCTTCTGGATGGTGCTGGCATACCCGATCCGCACGGGAAAGGATGTTACTCGACTGCCATCGGGCAATTCCTCCGTGTAAGGGTACACTGCTAAGGTAGTCCCGAGCTTCGTCACCACTCGAAGGCATCTCGTGTGGGAGTCGTAGGCTTCTATCACCGCAGACATTCCATTCACAAAGCCGTTTTCCTTGTCGAGGTTGCGGGTCAGGAATATCCTCTGTCCTTCGAACACATCGAAGAAAGCGGCTTGCAAGGGCCCCTTCTTCAATTGGCCTTTGGCAGTGTAGTTGCTTTCGTTGCACTCATAGTCCAGTGGTATGTTGCCGATAGGCTGTTTGTGCCGGTTGACAAATAGTACCTGGGTGGCCAAGGCGTTCACCAACGCGGAGGCTGCGCGGGTGCAGGTGACAATGGTCGTGTCAGGGTGTTTGCGCAGTAGGCTCAAGATATCCCAGTCTGTCGGCTTCGCGGTTGTCCAGGCACAATGGTTCTTCTTGATCTTATCGAGCTGTCTCACGCTTGGAACGGCTGTGCGAAGGATGTCGAGTTTCTCTTGGAGCTTCGGGTCTTTGCAACGTACCTGCTCCCTAAAGTTGATGACTCGCACGTTCTTTCTCCATAGCAGGCTTTGGTCGCATCTGCGCTTCTCAGGGTCAACGATCGGAAGCTGCCAAAAGTCACCCAAAAGGAGCAAGCAAGGCATTTTGTCGGCAGCTTGCCACATAGCTAAAACTTTCTCGAATTGTTCGTCTGTCAGCATGGAAATTTCGTCCAGCACGATGAGGTCATACTGCGTCATAATCCCCAATGCTTCCGAAAGTTCCTTGAACAGCAACAACCCGCCGTGGTAGGTGTCGACGTCGATGTCTGAATGCTGGGCCCGCATCTCGGACGACAGCTGGCCCGTCGGGAGCAGGAACAATATCCGGGCGCCTTTTTGGTGCCACTTGCGAATTTCTTCATGAACCACAAACGTTTTGCCGGTGCCAGGAGGCCCGTTGGCGAAAAGAATATTGTGCGTCTCGGCTTCTTTCAGCAAGCGCTCCGTCTCGTCATCATCCTCTGCAGCGGACGCTGCGATGGACCGTTCCATCCGTGGTTTCAATTCATCTTTGAATTTTTCCTGGGATTGGGTCAGCTTTCTGACCTTATGCCTTGGTTCTTGGTGTGCATCTTCGGATACCTCGTTGTCGAGGACGAGTTCCCCACTGATATACTTTTCCACCACAGAGGTCTGTGCCTGCAGCTTTTGGAGCACTGTCTCCACCATTGCTTTGTTGTTTGCCTCAAGCTCCATCTGTTCCTGGATTTTGCGGCGGTCTTTCCACATCTCCGGGGCGAGCAGCAAAGCCATTGCGAAGAAGCGGTAGTGCCCGGGAACCTTTGCCAAGCTTTCGGCAACGGATGCCTGCAAGTCTTCGAGCCGTCGGAAAGGAATGTTCAAGACGAGCCACTGTCCATAGTAGCGATCATTCAGCATGCTATAGGTGCCCGCCGCGATCAATTTCTCTCCTCGAGGTGTATAGTCGTTGGCGAAGGGGGACAACTCTTGAACTTCCACGCCGAAGCGACGGTCTGCATATGACGCCAGGGTTGTGGTCTCTTCTTCGGTGCCCTCTCGGATGCGTCTCTTGTATGCCTTTAACATCTCTGCGGCTGAGTTCTTGGCATGTTTGTCGGGGTGCCCGGCAGCAAGCAATGCACCCTCCACTTCCTCGCGCACATACCGGTGATATGCTTCCTTGATGTGCCGAAGGATTTCTCCATTCTGGTTGCTCTTCCG
>VSDK01003257.1:115479-137377 GCA_009767595.1 Symbiodinium kawagutii | reverse complement strand
AACAGCAACAACAACAACAACAACAGCAACAGCAACAGCAACAGCAACAACAACATCAACACCAACGCCAACACCAACAACAACAACAACAACAACAACAACAACAACAACAACAACAACAACAACAACAACAACAACAACAACAACAACAACCACAACGACAACGACAACAACAACACTGACCAGTTGCCCTGCCGCTCAACTAAGCGCCAACTTTTTGCTCCAAATAGAATCTAAATCCTCCGGTCCGAGTGATGCAGAAAACAAAAGAACACACAAAGGAGGCTGAAAGACCTGGCTCTCAACAAACAAATGCTCCATCCCGCGGTCCGAAACGACGCACGAGATCCAACGGATGCTGAAACACATGGCTTTGGCACACCGATGCTCCATCCCGCGGTCCGAAACGACGCACGAGACCCAACGGATGTTGAAACACATGGCTGTGACACACCGATGCTCCATCCCGCGGTCCGAAACGACGCACGAGACCCAACGGATGTTGAAACACATGGCTGTGACACACCGATGCTCCATCCCGCGGTCCGAAACGCCGCACGAGATCCAACAGATGCTGAAACACATGGCTTTGACACCGATGCTCCATCCTGAATCCGAAACGACACACAAGATCCAATGGATGCTGAATCACGTGGCACACACCGATGCTCCATCCTGCGGTCCGAAACGACGCACGAGATCCAACGGATGCTGAAACCACATGGCTTTCACACACCGATGCTCAATCCCGCGGTCCGAAACGACACACGAGATCCAACGGATGCTGCAACACTGGCTCTGACACACCGATGCTCCATCCCGCGGTCCGAAGCGACACACGAGATCCAACGGATGCTGCAACACTGGCTCTCACACTCCGGTACTCAATCCCACGGTCCGAAACGACGCGCGAGATCGAATGGATGCTGAAAGCACACGATGCTCGATATTGAAACGACATGGCTCTCACACACCGATGCTCCATCCCGCGGTCCGAAACGACACACGAGATCCAATGGATGCTGCACCACTGGCTCTCACACTCCGATGCTCAATCCCACGGTCCGAAACGACGCGCGAGATCTGAAGAATGCTGAAGCCATTGCTCTCACACACCGATGATCAATCCCGCGGTCCGAAACGACACACAAGATCCAACGGATGCTGAAACACGTGGCTCTTACACACCGATGCTCGATCCCGCGGTCCGAAACGACACACGAGATCCAACGAATGCTGAAACACGTGGCTCACACACCCATGCATGCTCGATCCCGCGGTCCGAAACGACACATGAGATCCAACGGACGCTGAAACAATGCCCACCAATGCAATCCCGCGGTCCAAAACGATACACGACATCCGACGGACGCTGAAACACGTGGCTCTCACACACGCTGAACCCCGTGGTCCGAAACAACACACGAGATCCAACGGATGCTGAAACACGTGGCTCTCACACACCGATGCTCAATCCCGCGCTCCGACACGACGCACGAGACCCACCGGATGTTGAAACACATGGCCGTCACACACCGATGCTCCATCCCGCTGTCCGAAACGACACACGAGATCCAACGGATGCTGCAATGCCTTTCACACCGATGTTCTCAGTCCCGCGGTCCGAACCGACGCACGAGATCCAACGGATGCTGCAACACTGGCTCTGACACACCAACGGAAGCAGCCCAGAAGCACCCAGAAGCGGCCTCTCCAAACGAAGCTTTCGTGCGAGACTTCCTCCATTTTTCAACTTGTCAACTTCAAAAAGTGACAACAGTCACAGAGATCGTCTCCGGCACGAAGCTGTCGTGTGAGACTTCCTCCATTTTTCAACTTGTCAACTTCAAAAAGTGACAACAGTCACAGAGATCGTCTCCGGCACGAAGCTGTCGTGTGAGACTTCCTCCATTTTTCAACTTGTCAACTTCAAAAAGTGACAACAGTCACAGAGATCGTCTCCGGCACGAAGCTGTCGTGTGAGACTTCCTCCATTTTTCAACTTGTCAACTTCAAAAAGTGACAACAGTCACAGAGATCGTCTCCGGCACGAAGCTGTCGTGTGAGACTTCCTCCATTTTTCAACTTGTCAACTTCGAAAAGTGACAACAGTCACAGAGATCGTCTCCGGCACGAAGCTGTCGTGTGAGACTTCCTCCATTTTTCAACTTGTCAACTTCAAAAAGTGACAACAGTCACAGAGATCGTCTCCGGCACGAAGCTGTCGTGTGAGACTTCCTCCATTTTTCAACTTGTCAACTTCAAAAAGTGACAACAGTCACAGAGATCGTCTCCGGCACGAAGCTGTCGTGTGAGACTTCCTCCATTTTTCAACTTGTCAACTTCAAAAAAGAAACAACAGTCACAGAGACTAGACATCTCTTGCTCTAGACATCTCTTGCTCTAGACATCTCTTGCTCTAGACATCTCTTGCTCTAGACATCTCTTGCTCTAGACATCTCTTGCTCTAGACATCTCTTGCTCTAGACATCTCTTGCTCTAGACATCTCTTGCTCTAGACATCTCTTGCTCTAGACATCTCTTGCTCTAGACATCTCTTGCTCTAGACATCTCTTGCTCTAGACATCTCTTGCTCTAGACATCTCTTGCTCTAGACATCTCTTGCTCTAGACATCTCTTGCTCTAGACATCTCTTGCTCTAGACATCTCTTGCTCTAGACATCTCTTGCTCTAGACATCTCTTGCTCTAGACATCTCTTGCTCTAGACATCTCTTGCTCTAGACATCTCTTGCTCTAGACATCTCTTGCTCTAGACATCTCTTGCTCTAGACATCTCTTGCTCTAGACATCTCTTGCTCTAGACATCTCTTGCTCTAGACATCTCTTGCTCTAGACATCTCTTGCTCTAGACATCTCTTGCTCTAGACATCTCTTGCTCTAGACATCTCTTGCTCTAGACATCTCTTGCTCTAGACATCTCTTGCTCTAGACATCTCTTGCTCTAGACATCTCTTGCTCTAGACATCTCTTGCTCTAGACATCTCTTGCTCTAGACATCTCTTGCTCTAGACATCTCTTGCTCTAGACATCTCTTGCTCTAGACATCTCTTGCTCTAGACATCTCTTGCTCTAGACATCTCTTGCTCTAGACATCTCTTGCTCTAGACATCTCTTGCTCTAGACATCTCTTGCTCTAGACATCTCTTGCTCTAGACATCTCTTGCTCTAGACATCTCTTGCTCTAGACATCTCTTGCTCTAGACATCTCTTGCTCTAGACATCTCTTGCTCTAGACATCTCTTGCTCTAGACATCTCTTGCTCTAGACATCTCTTGCTCTAGACATCTCTTGCTCTAGACATCTCTTGCTCTAGACATCTCTTGCTCTAGACATCTCTTGCTCTAGACATCTCTTGCTCTAGACATCTCTTGCTCTAGACATCTCTTGCTCTAGACATCTCTTGCTCTAGACATCTCTTGCTCTAGACATCTCTTGCTCTAGACATCTCTTGCTCTAGACATCTCTTGCTCTAGACATCTCTTGCTCTAGACATCTCTTGCTCTAGACATCTCTTGCTCTAGACATCTCTTGCTCTAGACATCTCTTGCTCTAGACATCTCTTGCTCTAGACATCTCTTGCTCTAGACATCTCTTGCTCTAGACATCTCTTGCTCTAGACATCTCTTGCTCTAGACATCTCTTGCTCTAGACATCTCTTGCTCTAGACATCTCTTGCTCTAGACATCTCTTGCTCTAGACATCTCTTGCTCTAGACATCTCTTGCTCTAGACATCTCTTGCTCTAGACATCTCTTGCTCTAGACATCTCTTGCTCTAGACATCTCTTGCTCTAGACATCTCTTGCTCTAGACATCTCTTGCTCTAGACATCTCTTGCTCTAGACATCTCTTGCTCTAGACATCTCTTGCTCTAGACATCTCTTGCTCTAGACATCTCTTGCTCTAGACATCTCTTGCTCTAGACATCTCTTGCTCTAGACATCTCTTGCTCTAGACATCTCTTGCTCTAGACATCTCTTGCTCTAGACATCTCTTGCTCTAGACATCTCTTGCTCTAGACATCTCTTGCTCTAGACATCTCTTGCTCTAGACATCTCTTGCTCTAGACATCTCTTGCTCTAGACATCTCTTGCTCTAGACATCTCTTGCTCTAGACATCTCTTGCTCTAGACATCTCTTGCTCTAGACATCTCTTGCTCTAGACATCTCTTGCTCTAGACATCTCTTGCTCTAGACATCTCTTGCTCTAGACATCTCTTGCTCTAGACATCTCTTGCTCTAGACATCTCTTGCTCTAGACATCTCTTGCTCTAGACATCTCTTGCTCTAGACATCTCTTGCTCTAGACATCTCTTGCTCTAGACATCTCTTGCTCTAGACATCTCTTGCTCTAGACATCTCTTGCTCTAGACATCTCTTGCTCTAGACATCTCTTGCTCTAGACATCTCTTGCTCTAGACATCTCTTGCTCTAGACATCTCTTGCTCTAGACATCTCTTGCTCTAGACATCTCTTGCTCTAGACATCTCTTGCTCTAGACATCTCTTGCTCTAGACATCTCTTGCTCTAGACATCTCTTGCTCTAGACATCTCTTGCTCTAGACATCTCTTGCTCTAGACATCTCTTGCTCTAGACATCTCTTGCTCTAGACATCTCTTGCTCTAGACATCTCTTGCTCTAGACATCTCTTGCTCTAGACATCTCTTGCTCTAGACATCTCTTGCTCTAGACATCTCTTGCTCTAGACATCTCTTGCTCTAGACATCTCTTGCTCTAGACATCTCTTGCTCTAGACATCTCTTGCTCTAGACATCTCTTGCTCTAGACATCTCTTGCTCTAGACATCTCTTGCTCTAGACATCTCTTGCTCTAGACATCTCTTGCTCTAGACATCTCTTGCTCTAGACATCTCTTGCTCTAGACATCTCTTGCTCTAGACATCTCTTGCTCTAGACATCTCTTGCTCTAGACATCTCTTGCTCTAGACATCTCTTGCTCTAGACATCTCTTGCTCTAGACATCTCTTGCTCTAGACATCTCTTGCTCTAGACATCTCTTGCTCTAGACATCTCTTGCTCTAGACATCTCTTGCTCTAGACATCTCTTGCTCTAGACATCTCTTGCTCTAGACATCTCTTGCTCTAGACATCTCTTGCTCTAGACATCTCTTGCTCTAGACATCTCTTGCTCTAGACATCTCTTGCTCTAGACATCTCTTGCTCTAGACATCTCTTGCTCTAGACATCTCTTGCTCTAGACATCTCTTGCTCTAGACATCTCTTGCTCTAGACATCTCTTGCTCTAGACATCTCTTGCTCTAGACATCTCTTGCTCTAGACATCTCTTGCTCTAGACATCTCTTGCTCTAGACATCTCTTGCTCTAGACATCTCTTGCTCTAGACATCTCTTGCTCTAGACATCTCTTGCTCTAGACATCTCTTGCTCTAGACATCTCTTGCT
Organism: Symbiodinium kawagutii; assembly: GCA_009767595.1. Taxonomy (NCBI): domain Eukaryota; class Dinophyceae; order Suessiales; family Symbiodiniaceae; genus Symbiodinium; species Symbiodinium kawagutii. The sequence goes on along the minus strand of VSDK01003257.1, from coordinate 131,934 downwards.
CTAGACATCTCTTGCTCTAGACATCTCTTGCTCTAGACATCTCTTGCTCTAGACATCTCTTGCTCTAGACATCTCTTGCTCTAGACATCTCTTGCTCTAGACATCTCTTGCTCTAGACATCTCTTGCTCTAGACATCTCTTGCTCTAGACATCTCTTGCTCTAGACATCTCTTGCTCTAGACATCTCTTGCTCTAGACATCTCTTGCTCTAGACATCTCTTGCTCTAGACATCTCTTGCTCTAGACATCTCTTGCTCTAGACATCTCTTGCTCTAGACATCTCTTGCTCTAGACATCTCTTGCTCTAGACATCTCTTGCTCTAGACATCTCTTGCTCTAGACATCTCTTGCTCTAGACATCTCTTGCTCTAGACATCTCTTGCTCTAGACATCTCTTGCTCTAGACATCTCTTGCTCTAGACATCTCTTGCTCTAGACATCTCTTGCTCTAGACATCTCTTGCTCTAGACATCTCTTGCTCTAGACATCTCTTGCTCTAGACATCTCTTGCTCTAGACATCTCTTGCTCTAGACATCTCTTGCTCTAGACATCTCTTGCTCTAGACATCTCTTGCTCTAGACATCTCTTGCTCTAGACATCTCTTGCTCTAGACATCTCTTGCTCTAGACATCTCTTGCTCTAGCCATCTCTTGCTCTAGACATCTCTTGCTCTAGACATCTCTTGCTCTAGACATCTCTTGCTCTAGACATCTCTTGCTCTAGACATCTCTTGCTCTAGACATCTCTTGCTCTAGACATCTCTTGCTCTAGACATCTCTTGCTCTAGACATCTCTTGCTCTAGACATCTCTTGCTCTAGACATCTCTTGCTCTAGCCATCTCTTGCTCTAGACATCTCTTGCTCTAGACATCTCTTGCTCTAGACATCTCTTGCTCTAGACATCTCTTGCTCTAGACATCTCTTGCTCTAGACATCTTTTGCTCTAGACATCTCTTGCTCTAGACATCGCTTGCTTCAGACATCTCTTCCTTCAGACATCTCTTCCTTCAGACATCTCTTGCTTCAGACATCTGTTGCTCTAGACATCTCTTGCTCTAGACATCTCTTGCTCTAGCCATCTCTTGCTCTAGACATCTCTTGCTCTAGACATCGCTTGCTCTATAGCCATCAATTGCATTACATATCTAATGCATTAGTTGCATTACATATCTAATGCATTAGTTGTGAACTTTCGTAACACGGAACTTTCGTATCGAAACTTCCTTTGACCATCGTGGAGAGTTGGGCAGTTCATGATGTACCACTAGCTTGTATGGTGATGGCCCGTCATCGAAACAGGTTTTGAACATGTTGAACATGTTTAAACAGGGATAGCCGGACCTTGCCGCCATGTAGCCTTTTGATTATGGGCGTGATTCCATTGGTTGCGAATTTTTGTGGAACAAGTTTCAGTCCAGAAGAACCTGCGGTGACATGTCTTATTGTCGTTACATCCTACAGTTATGGATTATATGTCTATATACTTACCAGCCGCAATGGAAAAGTGTCCCACGAATTATGCGTAACAGTGTTCATCACATCAATGTGAAGAATCCAGAAATCAACATATTTGGCCGTACAAATATATATTTATGTATATTTGTAAACCTATTCTGTGCTGTATATACTTATGTGTTTGTTTATATTTGTCAGATTTATCTCTCTATTTATTTATTTATTTATTTGTTTATTTAGTTGGTGAGTTAGTTACTTACTTGCTTACTTTGTTAGTTACTTACTTATTTATTTGTTTATCTATTGATTCACATATTTATGTGATTGGGCCAACCAGCCACCAGCTGCTTTGCCAAACGGTTCTCCCAACCTGCCACCGTGGCTCTCCAGGTGGCTTGTTACCCGTCAGACTCGGGCGTTGTTCCTTGGCAACCACTGAAGCATCACCAACACTTTCGTCGTTTTCTTGTTTCCAATCCAGCCGACAAGAAGCACCATCATTCAAGCAAAAACGAACCGCCAGCCCCAACATCCCTTCACAAAAGCCAAAACAAGAGACCAACAGCCAAACCAAATCAGCCAAACCCCAAACCAGCAGCACTCAGCACCATCACAACATTCTTCACAAGCTAATTGAACAGCCAAACAGAACCCAATTGAACTCTTACAGGAAGTTGAAGTCAGTTGAAGTCAGTTGAAGTCAGTTGAAGTCCTCAAGTTTCACTTTCCAAAGTTTCACCCCGAGAAGCTGTTGCTCTCGCCCGCGCAGGGCCCCTGCAGGGCTCATCTGAGGTTCTGAACTTCACAGCACCGCTGCCGCAAGACGCAGCGCTGGGGCTTCGGCTGTGGCCGTCGGGAGCCCCAGCCGTGGACCTGAGATGGCTGGTGACCGGTGATGGATCAGTGGTGCTTGGTGATGGGTTCGTGGTGGTTAGTGGTGGTTAGTGGTGGTTGATGGTTGCTGTTGAGGCTGTTGATGCTGTTGATGCTGTTGATGGTTGGTCATGGTGGTGATCAGCGGCTATGGCATGGTGATCATTAGTGGTTCACCACCACGAGGATCAATGGTGAGCTGGTGAAGAATGGTACTGATTGAAGTTGGTCAAGATGCTGGTTGATCATGACTGGTGGCAGTTCTAGATGACATGGTCAATAGTGGTTAGGGTTGAGCACGTTCCACCATCAGAGGCTGTCCATGCCACTGCCTGAGATGATGTGAGATGACATCCTTGCGTCCCAAGTGTTTGCACATTACCAGCGTTGTTGTCTTGCAGATGCCAATCGTGATTGCAATCAGCAGAGTGATAAACCCACGGTCACTTGCACACATGAGGACATCACACATTCTCTTGCTGTTTTTGCAGACACCTTTGAGCTTGCATATGATAAAAGTGTTGAACGGCTCAACAGTTTGAGCATAGAGGGTGCCTTCATTCCGAAGAGGGCACATCGCTCCAATAAGCGTCTGAGACCTCGCCAGCCCAAGACGCTTCCTCCGCGCCAAACAGTCCGTGCAGCAAGATGCGGGGACTTTGAACCAGACCATGAGGCATACTATAAAGTGAATTTGAGGTTGATCAAACAGGTTCGCAGGATTGAAGCACTCTTGCGACGATTGAAGAAACATGCTGCGCAGCAGATCTTTGATGACTTGCAGGATGCAAATGAGTGGTTTACCATTTGTAACACTCCTACCTTCAAACCCTCTTTCCAGAAGTGGTGCTTTAAGGTTGGAATCATACACTCTTGGTATGCTCTCACCCCTGATTGTGAATGGTTGACCGTGTTGTATGAAAGGTTGAAATCCTACACCAATGATGCGGTAGCCCAGGAACATGCCACTCGTCGCAAACAATTTAAGCATCGCATTGACTTAGATAATTTGCACTTCGGGGGATCACTCACGGCTGCCCTCATCAAGGACAAAACCTTTGACCAGCCTTGCACCTTTGAATTGAAGCGAACCTGTGCTGTCCAGAGAGCTAGACTGGCTACCAAGGGTCTGCCCAGATTCACCTCATGTGCAACTGATTTTGAAGTAATGGCCCCTTCTATGGTTAACGGTGTGGAGGTTCAGATCGGCACAACTGACATTCCGGAGCAATTCACCATTCAAAATTTGCCTAAGGGATTAGGTGCTTCTTTTGAGCTTGAACAGACATACACCTCTAACGACCCAAAGAGTGTTGCGGATGCATTCTTTAACTTTTGGGCACCTTACTGGTTGAGGGATCAAGATGCAGCTCTCAGTGACATCAATGAATGGAGCTCTTTTGTTCAAATGTGCCAACAAGTCCCTGACCTGAACTTGCAGGGGATTGAAAACAAACATACGGTTGATGAATGGAAGTGGGCTATCTCACACACGAAATCCACTACAGCCCGTGGTGTCTGTGGATTCTCACAACAGGAGCTGAACTCCTTGGTGCCATCCATGGTTGAAGTGATAATTGACATTTTTCACAGAGCTCGGGGATGCGGCCTACCCCCTTGGCTCATGATATCCAAGGTGTTTCTGGTACCAAAAGTCACAGGTGCTTCTTCCATTTCGGAAATGCGTCCTATAACTGTGATGAGTCTCCTGCTGAGGATATGGGGAAAAGTTACGGCTAAGCGTTTGCTTCAACAGTGGAAATATGTGTTACCCCCAAACATTGTAGGAGCAATGCCAGAGCGCTCGTGTTCGCAATTGACTCTCTCTAATGCAGTCCACATCGAAGGACACCTCCAGTTAGGTTGGGATGCAGGGGGGTTTTCCTTAGACATAGCCAAGTGTTTTAATGGCTTCCCTCGACTACCTCTTAAACACTTGCTTGCGAAAGGTGGATTGGATGATGGACATTCAAACCTTTGGTTTCTTTCTTTGCAACATCTTTCAAGGTGTGCCTGTTTACTTGACAGCATCAGTGTGCCCTCTCCGTCGACCACGGGGGTACCAGAAGGAGACCCAATGAGTGTCTGTGCTATGGTTATGGTTGGTTATGCATGGCATTCCCTTGTTTCCGCTGTGGCTAAGATCCGCACCAGCATCTTTGCTGATGATTGGAGTTGGGAGGGATTTACTGCAGAGGACCACCTTGAAGCTTTCCGGCTCACGATGGCCTTCCTTGACACTCTTAAGTTGAAATCTGATCCACGAAAATGCTGGTGTTGGGGTACCACTCCACGTGCCAGGAAAATCTGGAAGAGTGTTAGTGAACTGCTTTTTGGGGACCCAAGTACTTTCCGCACCTCCATTGCTGAACGGGAATTAGGTGTCTGTATGCACTATGCCAAGACCACCCGTCATGGCTGTACCCCAGATCGCTTGAAACAGGGCACTCAGAGACTTGAGAGACTTCGACGTTTGCCGCTTGGATCCACAAAAGTTGCTCATATAATTACAACATGTATCTGGCCACAGGCTCTGTTTGGATCGGATACTGTGTACATCGGTGCCAAACACTTCGACAAGCTGCGCGGTCTTGCAGTTGAAGCACTGGTTGTAAAAACTAAAGCAACTTTGAACCACCTTGCGATCAACCTCATTGACGCAAAAATGATTGACCCTTTGTTCTATGTCATTTCACGTGCACTGTCTCTTTGGAGACGCATGTTGCTTCGGGATACTACCAACTGCCATGTGTTTTATCAGGTGCTTGCTAATGCCTCTGATGATCCCAACAAAGCATATGGACCTGCAGTTGCCTTGAAGTGTTACCTTGCTGCCATCTCATGGACCATTGACGCAGAAGCCAACATCACCACCCACCGTGGTATCTCCTTTAGTTTATGTACTGTGAGTCCGAGACGGCTTGTGCAATATCTTTGGTCTGCATGGGATATGCTGATTGCTTCTCACTTAACACAAAGGGAGGACTTTCGTGATTGGCCTGAACCTGACACCCTGTTTACACATGTGGTGCCTTTACCTGATGACCCACGGGCACATACTGCCATTGGAACACTGCGAAGTCTGGGTACTCTTTTCCATACTCAACGACAACATTGGCAGAATAATGATGAATGGGATAACTCTGTGTGTCCACTTTGTGGGGGTGAAGACAGCCGAAGCCACTTTCCTTTTCAATGCCCAGGTACATTGCAGGACCGACTTGCGCATGCAAACACATTGGCCCGTGCCAAGACTGAATTTCCTCACTTGTGTTTCCTCCCTGTGATGCACAAACATCCATCTCTAGATGCGTTGGAGGCTGTTCATGAAGCACGTGAATTTCCAGCACCTTTTTTGTGTGATGAGACAGGTACACTGGGGGTGTCACCAACCTTTTACACTGATGGATCTAGTGGTTTTCCAACTCACCCTTCTGGTGGTATCGCGGCATGGGCTATTATTAGGGATCTTATTCCTTCTGATGAGCTACGAATTTGGTGTGTTCAGCATATGAGTATTGAAGAAGTCACTACTAAGTGCTTTGAACCGATGCAAATTGCCATGGGTGTAGGTCAACAAACCATCAACCGCGTTGAACTTCAAGCTATCATCCAAATCATTCGTTCAACATCATCTGCCATCATGCATTCCGATTCTGCCTGGGCTATCCAAGCCTTGGTGGAGGTTCAAGAGTGTCCACATTTCATTGCACATGCGCATAAGTCGAATTCTGACCTTTATCACATGCTTTGTGAACTGGCTATGCAGAAGGACTTATCCAAGTTTCAGTGTTTCAAAGTTGCAGCGCACCAAGACCCCAATGAGATTGCTGATCCGCTGGAACGCTATAGATGCATTGCGAATAATTATGTGGACTCACTTGCGAAGCGGGGGATTCACAGGGAAACTTCTCCACTTCATCGTGCTTGCTGGGAGGTTGCAGAGTGGTATGACAGACAGAAATCGGTTTTGCAACATGTCTCTACTTTTCTGGCGATGGTACATTGTAAGAGACTTGATGCATTTGATCAACAGGTAACTGCTACAGAGGATACTGGCTCCACCGGGAAGTTTTCACTGCGTGAACCGTGCAACTGGAGTCAACCGATGTCTCAGGTTACAGTGCCTGAGCAACTTCTTGATGCATTTTTACCTGGGGGGGGGGATTCCAAAGTGTATCTGCGACTGGTGCATGCGGTTACAATGGCCTATTGATACTAATGCTGATGATACAGGTGGTATTTCATGGTATGAGCTTGCTGTGAACTTTGTGGGAGTGACTGGGTCGACTATTCCGCGACCTGTTGATCGTACAGTGTCTCATGGTGCCTTTGCTGACCCCTTCTATGACGAGACGGCCTCGTTGCTTCATGTGGGGTGTTGGGACATGCCGAAAATTCTTCAGTCAGCTGCAGCCTTTGTTCTCAAGTATCATGGTCATGAAATTTTACCTCTTTCCTTGCAGAAGAAGAGGTGGTATTTGGGACAATTGGGACATCCGCATAAGATCAGTGGTTTTCAGATTAGGCCTCTGCTACCACGACAGGATGTTCACTTTGATGCGCTTGCTGCTCTGGTTTCTCGGGATTCTTTGGGGGTTCCAAGACCTTTTGACATTTCTGCTGAAGGAAGTCGTATCTCACGAGACGCTGATCTGTGCACTCATCATGAACGCTACAAACGGTATCGAAACCTTGGGCATCACGTCAGAAAACATGGCTGTGTGCCATAGTTCCATTTACCCATTTTCCGGTGGCTACTGGGTATGTACAGTTTACTGTTATCTTTTCTCATTTCATTGAGGCCCGCCTACAGGCCAGCCTTTGTGAAGCCAGGATCGTTGGCGCGAGAGGAGTCAATAGTGGTTAGTCGTGGTGATCTATCATGTTGAAGAATAATGGTAATAAATCAACGATCACCGCACTAAGCCCTCTGATGATAGGGAATAAGTGACAATGACAAAGCTTAGTGATAGTAAAGAAATGTAAATAGGTCAGTGAATGAGGTGGTTCCTGGCCGAGAACCAACAACGGTGCTTCTGACAGTACTGGGTCAACCCATTATTTGGCCAGGGATCTCAGCTTGGCCGATTGGTTGGTTCAGAATCATTCAGCGGGGCATACCTGTGGCCTCGAGAAATTGATGCCAGTAACACACAGAAACACATAGCGGAGATTCCAGTGGCTCTCAGCATATCATTGACGATTGGTGCAAGATGGGTTGGTTGATGGTTTTATTCCCATATAAATTTGTTTTTGTTACATCCCTACGTTAAACATCCCTATGACAAAAACGGTCACATTCCCTTGCTGGGTATCTAGTCATATCCTAACCATTGCAGCTTACATCGCCACCATGTCATCACCTCCGGTTGTAACGAAGCGCAGGTTCTTTCTGACTCAGCGCGGATCCCCAGTCGTGCCTTGGGGCTGATGCCTGCGGGGAAGGTCGTTGATGTTCAGAATGATGCATATCCAATCAAACATATTTTCTCATATTTATATATACATATATTATACATATATATATACATATATATTTGTGCATACTTGATGGGTAAGGTTTCTGATTCCGTGTGATGTATCTCACGTGACAGTGTTAAAGATACAGTGAGTTCCCTTTCGCGCAATACAAAGTACGAGCGGGGCCGCAGGCGCTGCCTGTTTTGAGCATGAAAAAGGCCTTCGGTTGGGCCGGTCTGAATGTACACTTCTCGATTTGTGCACTCACACTCCCCCTTTCACGGAGTGAAACTTGCTGCTCAAGGCCTTTGTATTGTTTCACCTTGGGTGAAACCAAACCGTGTGGACTCCGCTTTGAGTTCGGATCCATCCACGTTGAAGACCGCGCGCCTCTGCGTCAGCTTCCAGCTGTGCCACTTCACCTTCGGCAGCTTCTCCATCCGCAGGGCGACTTGAGTCGGCTTCTTCTTCTCGACCTTCATCACGGGATCGACTTCTCTCCCGTGGGCGGCCACGGGTGTTCTGTCCTGGTTCATCTCGATCTCCATGATCATGACCTCCAGCTCCGCCGGCATTTCCGCTGCGACACCCATCTGCCGAACGCCCATTCCCGAGGTGCTTCTCCACTGGGTGCGTTCCTCCGAGCCTCTTCCAACTCGTTCTCCAAGTCAGCCTGCATAGATCGATTGATCCGTCGAAGGACCTCCTCTCCACTCATGTTGTCATGATCCGGCTCCCCATAGAACTGCCTTGGAGCTCCATCATCGCGGTTTCCTTCTCCTGTAGTTCCAGAGGAGCTACTGCCTCCCACTTTCGTGTTGGTTCCTGAGGGGCCAACAACACGAGGTCCTCCCCATGGCCTTGGTGTAGTTCCCGAAGACGACGATGCTTGACCTCCTGTGTCAGGTTCCTCAGGCGCTGCAGTCGACGGAGGTCGCCCAACATGTGACAACCCTGTCACTGGTGTCTCCCTGCTACGGACAGTCCATGTGTTCCTCCATCCTCTTACCCACTCACCCCCAGCGGCCACATTGTACCCCGCTGGTCTTGAGTACGGACCTGGAACCGGTGGCGGCGGAGGTGGCAGTCCGCCTTCCATCTTGTTCTTGCCCTTGAAGTAGCCCTTGTAGTAGTCTCTGTAGAGCTCCTCATCCTTTCCTTTACTCTTGGACTTGCCCTTGTCCGTCGCCTTTCCTGTACCCTTTCTCTCATCTTTCCCTTTTCCACCTTTTTCCCGGTCATCATCATCATCTCTTCCTCCTGGTGGCGTGAATCTCATCGCCCTCAAGGACGGCTTCGGCTCCACGATCTCAAACTCGTCCACCTCTTCTTCTTCATGACGAGCAGGTCGCAATGCTGCCTGTCCTCTTTGTTGAGGTCCATCACCCGGCCTTCGATAGCCCCCTTGCGGAACTGGTTCAAGATGGAGCACAGTTCCTCCTGTCCTCACATTTCTCTCACGCCAGGGAGGCTCCGTTCCTGTGGTGTCCTCATATCGTGGTTCACCACTCTTCCCTCCTGTCGATCTCGTCTCACTCGACGACGTTCCTTTTCCTTTCCCTGCTGAGCCCGATGCCGTTCTCGACGTCCCGGATGTAGTCCTTCTGAATCCTGCTGAGCCCGATGCCGTTGACGATGTCCCCGATGAAGTCATCGCGGCCTCCCGGATCCCATCTGCGTTCCAGCCTTCCTTCACCCTGAAGAACGCGTAGCCCTTCCAGAGCGGATGCCCTTTCAACATCGGCCTGGCATCTGTCCATCGATCAGTCACCATTTCAGTCAGGCCACTGAAGAACTTCTTCTTCGTACAGCGCTCCACTTCAAGCCCATCCACATCGATCGGAGTGCTGCCATGGACTGGGTGGAACTGGTTCATCCTGGGTTCTCCATGGACTCGGATCAGCCATCCCTCGTGGAGGTAGTTGACGTCCCACTTGTCCTTTCCCCCAGGCTCTCCTTGAAATTCTGGCCAATTCCACGGCGCCTCACGATCTTGTACTCCAACTCGAAGTGCTCGCACAAAGACATCACCGGTTCCATCGCTGCGGCAAGGGTCGCGCGCCGATCCATTGGTTCGAGAACCTTTGGATGTCTGAGCTACCCCAAACCCATCATCTCCCGTAACTTCCCCAAACCTTTGATGTGCTACTCCATCCTTCGGGTTACAGTTGGGTGGCTGTGCCCCTCCAGCCGGAAATACAGCACCTTTCCCACCCTTTTTTGTAGGTGTCTTGTTGGGGTCTTGGTCTCGCTCATGGCTCTTGTGGTCTTGTTTCCCTCCCATGATCCACTTCACCACCAGCGCAACCAACAGTGCTCCTGTGACGACTTCTCCTCCGAGGAGCAAGGTTGCTGCTGCCACCGCGATCCACTTGTAGATCTCCTCCTGGGTGACGCCTTCCACCTGTTTGCTCACCTCCTTGGCCATTGTCCTAATGCCAGCGCTTGCCATCACCGGATGCCGCTGTTTCCCATGCATCTTCAACCGTTGCACGAACGCCAGGAAAGCTTGTCCCACCAAGGTTTTTGTGAGCCCGTCAGCCACTAATCGTTCACCTGGTAGATGATAAATCCTCCACCTGGTCCTGTCTTCATTTCGAGAACTCAACACCTCCCGCAACTTCGATGCACGAAGACGTAGGTGACGTGTTCGCCAATTCCCGGCTTCCAGGGTGGCCAAACTGATGGCTGCCCGATTATCCCCATAGAGGACAGCTTCTGGGTCACGACCGAGTGCTTTCATGAGCTCCATGACGCCGTCGCCCATGATCTGAGCTTCCTGATAGGAAACCAGCTCGCCCTCGGCAGTCGAAGTCGTGATGAACGGCTGCTTCGATGTGAGCCATTGCACGATGTTGCCTCCTACCTTCAACACCACGCCTTGGACAGATCTGTGGCCTTCTCCTTCAGGCGCAAAGCTCACATCTGCAAAGATCTCCACCGTGTCCAGGGTTCCAACCACACCTTGGTCCTCCTCAAAGTCCTTCTGCTCGCACCTCGAGTAGAGCAAACCCCTGTCCGGGTATCTCTTCAGATACTTGAGGATGTGTCGACCAATCTTCAGTGCGCCTTCTGGATCCTTGTGCAGCCTTCGACACATAGCTCCTACTGCGTAGGCAACATCCACTCTTGTTCTCGTCGACACCCAGATTAGCTCACCTGCCAGCTGCTGTGCCTCCTTAAGCTTCTGCTTGTCCACCTTTGCGTCCTCATCCGGAGGCTGATCCTCCATCTTCGGAGCTGGCCAGTCCGATTCCTCACTGACCTGGTGTCTGGCGACCATTTCAGCGATGTAGGACGTCTGGTGCATCTTGTACCCCTTCTTCCCGTCAACATCCACCTTTTCGATCTCGCAACCACAGAATCTCATCATAGGGTCGACAAACTCCTTCGTTGAGCATTCCCACATGGTCCCGATCTTGTCCATCAATCCTTCCAACACTGGGCGGTCACCAACCATCAGCATGTCATCTACATACGTCGCCATGTAGCCCTGGATGTCCTCCTTTTCATCCATGATCTTCCATAGATTCATTTCCTTAGTGGCTTCCAAGTGGTACTCCACATCCTGTGCCCTCCATCGTAGCTTCTCCAACTCCTGGTCACGATAGGCACTCCAGTCTGCTGGCGATTCCACAAGGCCGTAGACTGCTCCCTGCACCAACCATTCCTGCCCTTGAGGTACCATTCCGGTGTCATACAGGATTCTCGGTGGCCTCAATATGGTGGTGCTCCTCTTCCGTCTCGGTGCCAACAAGAATGCCCCCTTCATATCCAGCGACGACACCTCCCAGTTGTTGTGAGCCGCCAGCCTCAGCATCAATCTCAGTGGCAGTACATCTGCTCCTGAGCTTGCCTTCTCAGCATCTGTGCTGTCTGAGGCCGCGAAGTTCCCGCAAGCTACTATCCGAGCTTTCTTTCTGCCTCCCTTTTCTCCTGGTTTGAGCAAGGTGGTCATCTTGGTCGGAATTCGTTCCAGAGGTTTTCCTTCTTCGATCAGCCTCTGTCTTTCTTCAGCTGTGATGGGCTTGATTGCCTTTTCGAGAAGCACATCCAGCTCCTTCTGAACTGCCCCCCTCCACTCTTCAAACCTCTCACGAACTTCCTGAGCGCTGACCATCCTGGTCTGAAGGATCTCCTCATCCGTTCTGCTCTCCCTGACGATCTCCTCCTCTAGACCTTCCTTTTCCTGGTAGATCTTCGCCACGTTCTCAACCCAGCTTGTCTGATTCACATTGCTTCCATCCATCACAGCAACCTCCTCAGACAGCAGTTTCGCCATGGCATAGTGCTGCTGGATCTTCATCTCCCCCCATCCTGCTTCCTCTTCACTATCCTGCTCCTCAATGGACTCTTCCATGTCCTTTTCCGCATCGCAGAACCCACATTTCCTTATCCTCCTCTCTTCTTTCCTTTGGGTTAATCCACACTCCTGGCATTCCCACTCTTCCCACGCCGTCCTCTTCTTCAACGTCTTGACATAGAAGACCTCCATCTCTTGGCCTTCTTCTCTGTCTTCGTTCACCTCATCCTCATCAGACTCCCCCCGAGCTGCAGCCAGGGCACAGCGCGCTGCTCGTCCTGCCTGTTTTCCCCGGACCCGATGTTGAGGTAGGTCATGACGCGTGGGGACCTGAATCACACTGTGGGGCACCACATTGTGAATCTCGACCTCCAGAGGCTCCTCAAACAAGTTCTCTTCCAAGTCGTCTTGCTCTGCCTCTGCCCGTTGTTCTTCCTCCTGGATCTCTGCCGCCACCTCTATATGATTCACCCCTTCATCTCTAGGTGCATCTTCAGGACGTTGTTGTTCCTGCTCAGAATCCCCCTTCTGCACTGTCTCCTGCACAACTGCCTCATATCCCTCGGTGCTCCTAGGTTTGGGGATTGCGATGGCCGTTGACCTCATCCAAGATCCATCACTGAGCCTCACATTGTATGCTTTGCTCGTCAGCGACATATCTCCTGCTGGGCCAAAAATCTTCACCTTGACCTTTGGGGGCAAGAGCGGTACTGCACGAAGATCATCACCATTGTCCTTTTGCCACCACTTCCTTTTCGCGTATCCCACAGTCCCAAACGGAATCAACGCTGGGGTCTCCACGCCAAGCTGCCTCAACTGGTGGCGTAGCCGCAACTCTGCTGCATGGCGCAACGCATGTGGCCAAAGTCTTCTCCCTTCTCCAGCAGCCACCAGCTGAGCCCGGGTCAGTGCCTTGATGTACCCCAGCTCCCGCTCGATCCGAGCATTCCCTTGAGGTGCATCGCCCTCAGCGAACGTCTGGTGGATATCTCTGGCCCTTGCCCATTGCCCAAACTCCTTGCTGGTGAACTCCCGGGCTCTGTCACTGTGTACTCTCAGCACTGGTAGATGGAGCGACCGGAACCTGGCATACAGCTTCGCCGTTGCCTGTACTACCGTACTGGCTTTTCTGTTCTCCAGCGGTGTAGCCAACGTCAAATTGCACACTTGCCAGTCACGAAGTTCTTCTATGAACGCCATGTCCTGGTCAGGCCTTGGCTGACTGGGTACCTCTACGGCTTGGTCTTTCACTCCTGGATCTTCTACCTCCTCCTCATGGATTTGATCCCAGGGTTCCGGATCTTCTGCACTGCGGTACTCTTCCATGGCCTTCTCCATCATCTGGTCAACCGTGCGCACATCTCCATCCTCTTGGGGTCCTCCTTTCAACTTGTCAATGCCAGTGACCAGAGCTTCTCCCTTCTTCACCGGAATTGTCAGGGTCGCCGCCAAGAAGTACTTCACCACAACTCCATCCTGATCCATCGCCTCAGCATAGGGTCCTCCTATGTCCAGCGACAAACAGAACACCTCCGGGTGGCTGACTCTCTTCCTGCATCGGTCCCTTCCCATCGCTTCTGCGCAGATTGCACAGTCCTTTCTGTAAGGAAGGTGTCCTGCAGCGAAATGCCTCCTCCACATCTCGGCCTCTTTTTTCTGAGCAGGCTTCACCGCCTTCATGACCACATCTTCACCACGCACCTTCTGTCCAAGTTTTCTTTCAATGGCTCGCACGATGGTCCACTTCAGTCCCGGGGCCCATGATGCCAATCTCCTGGACCTTTGAAGTCTTCCCTCCAATCCTTCAGGCCACTTTTCGCCACCTCCTCTCCCTCTCATTCCTGCCACTTTTCGCCGCCTCCTCCCCCTCTCATTCCCGCTATTTCCAACACCTCCGGCATGTCCGTGATGAGGGCTGTCGGCTTCCTTGTCTCATGGCCTAACCGACCTTGGTCACACCCGATGCGTCGAAGTCCTCCCTTCTCCACCATCTCTTGTGTCTCCGGCCAGTTCAAGAAAGTCGGAAAGCCCAACCCTTGATGTATGTTTTCTCCCTTCTCAACATACTCCTGCGGGTCTTCCGGTTGCTCAAACATGCACTCCATTGTTGGGTTTTTCTCCTTCCCAATTCTCTGAAGGTATACCGCCTTCAGCCATAGCACTGCGTCTCCCTCTGCTAGGTCCTGTTCTCTCCGAGTCAATCCTCTGAGTCCAAACCTCTCGACTCCATCACGTGCTCGAAGAGGTCGAGGTCCCCCATCTGTTCCATGTCGGAACCTGCATAGTGACACTGTCCGACAGGGAGGTCCTGCTAACAGCACATCAATCCTTCCTCTCTCACTCAACTCCTGCAGGTACCCCATCAGATGTTCGCACCTCATGTCGCCTCCTTGACTCAGTTCGACCTCCAAGAGACAGACTCCACTCATCTGTTCAATGGCCTTCCACACCTCATCCTTCTTTCCTGCATAGATGTGTACGACCACTACCTTCGCCTGTTCCACCTGTCTCCTCTTCCTTCTATTCCATGGAAGCTTTGCCGGATCATAGTCTGCTCGCCCTGGAACAGCCTCAACGATCGAGAGCGGTACATTGGGGAACATCTCCCAACACTTCTTCACCCTCTCCTCATCTTCAGTTGTCTCCTCAAGCTTCATTGTCCTGATCCGCCACTTCCGCATCTCATACTTCTCGATCTCCTCCATCAGCTTTTCTCCAACGGCATTCTCCACCACTGGACATCCTTGCTGAAGTCGAACTGGTACTTCACCTTCTGGGCCTTCCACTCTGCACTTCTTCCGGTCCCAGTGCACAGCATACCCAACCTGCGTGAGCTTGGATACTGGGATGATTGCTTGAACCTCATGCTCCACCAGCAGAGTCCCCGTCTCCTTGCTTTGTCTCATCTTCGTTTTTCCCGATGCTAAAGACACTTCCACCTCTTCTGCTTGGCTCCATTCCTCAGCGCTTCTCCTCTGTCTCATGCAGTGAGTTGCGCCTCCATCAAGCAGGGTGTCCTCATTCTTTTTCTGCACTTTACACACACCTAGCTCCCTCACTTCTCCATGTCCTTCCTTGTACATCGCCTTCATGTTGATTCCTCCCACTTGCAGCGATTTCAGAAGGTTTGTGACTTCCGTGACGAGCTCCGTGTTTCCTGTGCTCCCCTGTGCCTCCTGCTTCTTGGCATCCTCTCTGTAAGTCGACGATTTCTCTACCTGTGGAGTCTGTTCAGCCTCTTTTTCTATCGCCTTCTGACTTCTCTCTTCACTCTTCTCTTTTCCTTTCCTTCCTTTGTCTTTTCCTCCGCCCTTGGAGTCTTT
This sequence comes from Symbiodinium kawagutii, assembly GCA_009767595.1. Classification (NCBI taxonomy): domain Eukaryota; class Dinophyceae; order Suessiales; family Symbiodiniaceae; genus Symbiodinium; species Symbiodinium kawagutii. The sequence goes on along the minus strand of VSDK01003257.1, from coordinate 116,516 downwards.
TCCAAGCCCTTTCTCTCCTCCTTTTGGCTGGGCACCTCTTCCGCCACCAGCACCATTTCCTGGCCCTTGTTGAGCACCATTTTGTCCTGTCTGCTGTGGAGGACTCCCCCCAACCGGGACCCTGGTCGGCTGTGACCCTAATCGGTTTTCCGAGTTTTCTTGTCCAAAAAGGTTTTTTTTTAGGGTCGCAAGTGACCTTTTTGTGGTTCAAATGCTGGCAGGGGCACAGAAAGTGGAAGGGTCCCCCTGTGGTCGGATGTGACCCTAAAACGTGCTGAACATGTGGAAATCAGTGGAAGCCTCGCACGAAATGACGTTTTCCACTTGTCGCCAACATCATGTTCTTGTCCATAACGGATGCATTTTAGGGTCGCAGCTGACTTTTGGGGCTTCAAATGCTGGCAGGGACAGGAAATTGGAAGTGTCCCGCTATGGTCGGATGTGACCCTGAAACGTGCTAACCCTTTGGAAAGCAGCGGAAGCCCCGCACGAAATGACGTTTTCCACCTGTCGCGAACATCATTTTCTTGTCCGTAACGGATGTTTTTTATAGGGTCGCAGCTGACTTTTGTGGCTTCAAATGCTGGCAGGGACACAGAAAGTGGAAGGGTCCCGCTATGGTCGGATGTGACCCTGAAACGTGCTAACCCTTTGGAAAGCAGCGGAAGCCTCGCACGAAATGACGTTTTCCACTTGTCGCAAACATCGTTTTCTTGTCGACCATGGATGTTTTTTATAAGGTCGCAGCTGACTTTTTTGTGCTTCAAATGCTGGCAGGGACACAGAAAGTGGAAGGGTCCCGCTATGGTCGGATGTGACCCTAAAACGTGCTAACCCTGTGGAAATCAGCGGAAGCCTGGCGCGAAATGACGTTTTTCACATGTCGCAAACATCATGCCTAAGTTCGAAATGATAGGAAGTCTCGTACGACGGCTGTTGTTTCGATGTGTCGCACGATCATGCGTTTAATGCTTGCAGAATCATCCCAGTGTCGCCTGTGACCCTGAAACGTCCTCCGACTGTCGTCTGTGACCTTA
>VSDK01003257.1:32692-115243 GCA_009767595.1 Symbiodinium kawagutii | reverse complement strand
CCCGGCGCCGCGGCGCAGCTGGCGCCCCCCGGCGGCCCTCCGACCATGATCCCCCCTCCCCTTGCGGGGAGGGGGGATCATGGTCGGAGGGCCGCCGGGGGGGCCCAGGGGGGGTTTTAGGGTCGCAACTGACCTAATTTTAGGGTCGCAACTGACCGGGGGCATTAGGGTCGCAACTGACCTAACTTTAGGGTCGCAACTGACCCGGGTCCCCCCCAACCTGCGATGTAGGTTGAACCTCCTTGTGCGGACAGTCCTTCTTCGTGTGCATCGTGCTGCTGCACACCCAGCACCTTGTCTTGGGTTCATCCAGGGCATTCCAATCATGTTGGAAGCTACATCCCCTTCCCCTGTTGCATCCATGGGGACTGCCCCACCACTTGCACGGAGATGCTTTCTCCCCCCCACCTGTTGGCTTAGGTGGGGTGTTCAGCAACTTGAGGTTCGGGTCATCTTTGGTCTTCTCCTTCTTGGTGTCCTCTCCAGGCATACCCAACATCATCTCTGTTTCTGCCAGCAAAACTTCATGCAACCTCAGGACCGCCTCCACCGTCGGCTTCACATCCACATGATGATCCATGCGAAAGGTGCTCACCCTTGAACGATGCTTGCCCTGACCCTTTCAACAGATTGCCTGTGATGGTATCCAGGGCACGCACCATCACCGTCGGGTCCGGAAGGGTGGCCTCAAGTTCCTTGGCTCTGCACAGCTGCCTTTTCCAAAGTCGAAGTGCTTCACCAGCCTGCTTTGCTGACTTCGCCGGTGTCAACGCTGTCAGAGCGGACAACGTCTCAGCCCGCTCCTGGAGACCTCCGGGTTGGAACGTCTTCAGGACCTTGAACACGATCTCGTGGGGCGTCAACATCCTCATCGTGATCACCTCCGCCTTGACAGACGCCGGGATAGCCTTCAACAGCATCGTTGTCACCCTCTGCTGAGTGCGGTCAAAACCGGCTGGAAGTTCAGCTGGTGTTGGGGCCTTGATGTAGAGTCTCTGTAACGGTCCCGCTGACAGCCATTCCTGGTACTTCTTGTTCACCTGGACCAGAACCGCATCCCACCATTCTCCTGCCTTCGCTGACACATCCGCGATCAATGGCTTGATCTGTGCCAACCAGTCTCCAGCTCGAAGTCCAGTTTGCGGGCCGCCCGGCTCTTCCAACTGCGGTAACGTAATTGGGATGGACCTCAGATCTTCTTGTTGGGCTGGTCCATCACTTCCTCCGATCCTCCTGTCGCGGTCACGAGCGTTGATCTCCTCCAGGATCCTCGTCGCAAGTTCTGGATCTAGACGGCTCCACCTGCGACCGTGGGGTATCTCTGTGTCAGTTCCTCCCCCTTCCGGTCCTCCCCACATAGCCCAGGTAGGTGTCCCTTGTAGCCCTCCGTGATCTTCTCCTGATCTCACCTCATTCACACGGCGACCAAACTCCTCCAGCTGAGCTCTCCACTCTCGCTCATGTCCTGGGATCTCCTGCTCCTCTCTTCCACTGCAAGCCCGATCACCATGAACTTGTCCCGGATAGCCAGCCCGATCACCTCGATCTTGTCCCGGATAGCTAGCCCGATCACCTCGGTCTTGTCCCCGACAGCTAGCCCGATCACCTCGGTCTTGTCCAGGACAGCTAGCCCGATCACCTCGTCCTTGTCCGTGATTGCCAGCCCGATCTCCTCGATCTTGTCCAGGATAGCTAGCCCGACTGCCTTGAACTTCTCCCCCTAGTTCGCGGCGTCCATCAACCCTATCGCGACTGCGTTCTCGACCATCCCCCAGCCTCACCCTGTCTCTCTCCCAGAGATCTCTATCCGGTTGCCTCCTCACCGGTCCCCATTGCCGATCCCCATACTTCACCCTGACCTGGTAGTTCTCATCCTGGTATCCTCCCAAAGATTGCGGCCAAGGCGGAACTTCCATCATCTTTTGATCTTGGTCAGCTCGATCTTGCGGTGGGGATCCCAGTGGTACCATTGTGCCATTCGGAGTGAACCTTCTCGGTGAGGTCGGTGTATGCATCGACGTTGGCGTCTTTGGTTCCGGTGGTTTCGGTCTTTCCTCTTCCACCCTTTCCCATGATCCTCCTTGGCTTGACGAAGACTTCTCCATCTGCTCCATCGCCAGGATCTTCCTCTTGAGCTCCTCATTCTCCCTGAGTATAAGCTCAAACATCTCCTTCTCCATCTGCCTATCCAGGGTTTCTTCTTTCTCCTGTGCCGGCACCTTTTCTTCTCTTTCAGCACCTCCAACTCCCTTCCCCCTGCTTGGCGCATCGGCTCCTCGGACTCCTCCTTCAGCGCGAACTTCTCCTTGAAGACGTCCTCGGTCGCCGCTCTCCCAGGTTCCTGGTACAGTCAGCTCCGGCATCCTCCCTTGAGTCCTCGCACCTCGCATCGGAGTCCACCCCAGCCTCGCATCCATCAGGGGCATTCCGTTCGGAGTGCTCATCGTTGTGCTGCTCACCTCAGGCAAGTTGGCTGGCCTCATCCCCTCCACCACCGCCGCCTCACGGTTGCGCTCAGACCAGAACACGTTAACCATGGCTGGTGGCATGGAGCAGGATCGACCAGGCGTTGGGCTCATAACCTACGAGCGGGGCCGCAGGCGCTGCCTGTTTTGAGCATGAAAAAGGCCTTCGGTTGGGCCGGTCTGAATGTACACTTCTCGATTTGTGCACTCACACAAAGTATGTGTTTTTACATACGCATGGTTTCGGCACTGAAGCCGTTGTTTCTGGATGGTTGGCTGGTATCACTTATTGGTGTCCAGAGTGTCGTTGTGTTACCAGCAGTATCGATGGACTACAATAACTGTCATCATACTGAACACTATCAACGCCCAAAGTTGTATTGATACGGCATACCAACAAGTGCTACCAGTATGACAATTCTTAACTTTTTCATACTAATACTGTCAAGATGATCCACTGCCAATATGGCATATCCAACTGCCATTGAATCCTATGATCATTGTTGGTTCTGCCCCTGGGATTGTTGGTTATCGCACGCATCTCTATTCTCCAGGTATATCCCCACATGACTGGCAGGCCATTTTACTGTTGGCTCACCAGGTCACCGCCGCAGCTGAACCTTCGTTTGGAATCGGTGCCGGTCGGGGCCCAGATGTGGCTGGTTGGTTGGGTGGGTTGCCAATAGGGAAGGATAGGGATGAGATATTCATGGGCTTAGTTGGGGGGATAAGGAACAGTTGTCTTTTTGATACTAATCTATGTGTACCTTTTTGGTGAATACTAAGAAGTTTGTTGAGGGTAAAAATCATCTTAAATCATGGGAAATGCTACGAAGGGAACCATGATCAACAGCAATGAAGCGGTCATTGGTTAATAAGGATTTAGGAGGAGGATGACATCATGTGCAGCAACTGATCATATCACAGGCTTTACCACATTGATTGGTTGGTTTCCGAGGAGTTTCCGATTGTTGGTCCATTGCTCATCTGATTGTAGAGGGAGGGGCATTAAATGTGTAACCCAAGGTACAGACTCGGGGCCACGGTCATTGCATGCACAAACATCTAGGTGTAGATCAACATATTTACGTACACATGAGGATATTCACGTACACATATACACTTACATATAGGTCTACACGTGTAGACACATTCACATGGTTACATGTAGAATGATACAAGTCATTCAAGTAGAAAGATCAACAGCAACAAGAATTAGGGAAGACAGTCTAGTGAACATATTGATTACCTGATGACTGATGCCTCGTAGGTTGACGAGCCACGGTTCTGTTTCGAAGAGTGGAGAGACTCAGCGAGTGAGTCCCTGCAGATTGACCAAAACACAAGAGGAAATGAACGGTCACTAAGCAGGTCGATGCTTAATGGTCAGTGCTGACGACTCAGCTGATGAACGGTAGCACCCTCAACTAGTCGCAGAATGATTCCGGATGTCCAACTGAGGGAAGTTGAGAATGACATGGCAAGAGTTCACGATGTCTCATCATTCTACCCTTGATTCATAGTGTTTTCTGAGAAACATTATGAATCAACTGAACAATCAGTATGAATTATTGACAATGTCCAACTGATGGCGAACACATCGGTGAAGCTGAGGGCGATCCCCAAAGCGATGCCACTGACGCGTGTCATCCTGCAGCAGGGGTGCCTGGCGGGATCTATGGAGGGTGGGGGAGGACATGGTCTCAACAACCAACTGTGATAATGGTGAATTGGCTGATTAATCTTGATTAGTATTGGTTGACAATAGAGAATCCAATGGTTAGATGATGCTTGATAACTAGTGGTCAGTTAGCTTGTTATACGTTGATATCAAGGGACAATAGCAGAGAAGAATAGGGGATATGACAAGCTATATGGCGAGCTGGGTCATTGACAATGCTCGCAAAAATTGATGGATGAACATCCCAACAAGCTTGACTAGGCCTACAGTCATATGGTAGTCACTTTGGTAGTTATTGTATACCGCTATGAATATCCCTCATCTCACTGAGATAATGCTGTAATATGGTATGACGATTTTTGTTCAATCCCTCATAATCCATGGCCTGGTATTCAACTATTGATGTACACATGCTGAAACCGAAACACGACATGCCTGGCAGCCCTCGCAACCAATCAGCTTGTCCACCTAGAGGAAGTCTCCAACACCAACCTACCACGAAATGTCACCGTTCACATCAAGGCTAGGTGAAGTGTCACCCATGAAGTTTCACCAACCTACCAAGATTTGTACTAAATCACCTGTTTCCAGGTCACTGAGTCACTGCCCAAGTACTCACCACCCATCGACGGCGCTCCGAGGTTTGGTCCTGTGGCCTTTACCCGTCGCCTGGATGCAGAATCAGGTTGACCAACAAGCTGAGTGATGTCAAGTTGATCATTGACATCACTCAGCTAGGTGATTATTAGCTGATTATTGATCAACTGATAATGGTTGATGTCAAGGTGATTATCAACTGATAATGGTTGACATCACTAGCTGATGATTTACCAACAAACATCAAGTAGTTGATTATTGACAAACTAGCTGAGTGATTGACTCATGATGTTCGTTGGGTCAATAATGTCAAGCTGAGTTGATCAACAGGCTGACTATTATCGTTGCACATCACATGATTTACCCTGATTATTGTTGATGTATGGTTACCGCTAATACTGGGATGAATCAACGTCGGCAGTGATGATCAACCGTTCTTCGGGATTACCACACTGATTGCTGAGTGTTTCTAATCATCAATTTGTTATCAACATTTGTTGTCACTATGAACTGTCCCGCCGACCACGGGTAAACTGTCTTAGTTTGCCAGTGCTGTCCCTCACCGATAGTGCATCATCAGTCACCTTGATCAAGCATGGCTAACCACCCTTCATTCCCAGTATTTGACATCAGCCATCATGAACCATCAATCATCACTGATCGCCAGCAATGACCCATCAGAAAGCATCAGTATGAACCATCATCCGCCATCCACCCCGGCATCACCCAGAGCCCCAGAACCATTAACCCGCAGTCTCGATCATCAATGAATAGTCCTCATCATCACCACCACCATCATCATCAACAATCATGAATCATCATCAATCATCATTCACCACCATCATCCTCCTCCTCCTCCTCATCATCATCAACAATCATTCTTCATCATCATCATCATCATCACCATCCTCATCATCATCATCATCCTCCTCCTCCTCATCATCATCATCATCATCATCATCATCAACCAGCATTTAAACATAGTTCACCATGACTACACACCACCATGACCTCCCCGCCAAGGCCCGGCCCGGCCGACGACCTGGCCATCGGACCTGCACCGGAGGCCTTCGCGTTCTTTCGCGCCACTCAGCGGTGACGAAGCCCCGGTGGTGAACGATGAGTTGGTGATGGCTTGGTGATGGGTGATGGATGATGGATGGGTTGATCACTAGCTGGAGATGATGACTAGTGATGAATGGATGATGGATGATCAACTAGCTAGAGATGATGAGTTGGTGATGGGTTGATCACTAGCTAATCACTAATAATCAATATAGATGATCAAGATTGATCAATAGATTGTTGATGATGAGTCACGATTGTTGATGATGAGTCATGATTGTTGATGGTTGGTGATGAATTAATGGTACTGATTACTCAAATTGCTCAACAATGGTCAATAACCACGGTCAGCCAGTGATTGGTTTAATTGCTGAACAATTGTACTGGGTTAATGCTGGTGATTCATGATGATTGGCTCAGTGGTGGGTTGATGATTAGTGATGGTCAATAATGGTTTCTGTGAGGTTAATGGTAGTAGTGATTATGATGTTGTTGATGATTAATGATGATTGATGATGATAAATGATGGGTTGATAAGGGTTATTCATGGTCAATGATTGTGACAAAGATGGTGATAGGTGATGAATTGTACTGATTCAGGATGCTTCATCATGGTGAACCCTGTTTAAAGTGAGGTTGTATGAGACTTGAGGCCTTCCGCGTTGGAGTCATCGCTCACGGTCTCATCTATATATATATATATATCAGATGTAGCATGTTGCAGCGGAAATCCCCGAAATGAGACAACTTGCGATGGGGAATCATGTTTCAGAAATTTGTTAACTCGCTGGTTTAAAGATTATTGTACCAGATATAATCTGTTATTTTGACATAATTGCGAACTGGCTGTTTTGCTTGATCGCCCAACATTCCAAAGGCAGAACTTGCAGATCCGAGGCTGCGATCGGAAGAATCCAAGCGGCGTTTTCAACACCATATTCGTGGTTCATCCACCTTTAGCCCTGAAGCATCATACAACCATCATTAACCAATCATTCGCTATCCTTCGATATCATTGCCCCTTGAAGAATCATGATGTGCCAAGTATGAATCATGATGTTCACCATCATGTAACCAGAATATCAACCTGAAACCATCACTAGTAACCATCACAAACAAACAGCATCGAACCATCACTAATAGCCATCACTAACCATCACTTCTTACGAATCACCACCATTGACCCATCAATAAGCGTTAATAACCATCAACATCCACCATCACTACCATCACTACTAACCATGACTACTGACCACCATCATCTTGTAAGCACCATGTCTTAACCATATGGCAGTGGATCAAAACCCTTAGTCTTCCTGGTTCCCCCATCATTAACAATTGTTTTCCCTATGATTGGTTGGTCATTATAAGGCATGAAATTGATGGTTAACTGCTTGACCCAGCTCGCCATATAGTTGGTATATATCCCGTATCCCCTATAATTGTTAACTATCATCCCCTATTATTAACCATTCACCAGCCATTATTGATAGTTAAGAGCTTGACCCAGCTCGCCTTATAGTTGGTATATCACCTAGTATTGTTCCTTATTATACCATGGTTGGTCAATATCATGTTGGTCAATATGCCCCACTATTGGTTGCCGTGTTCCTTATTATACCCTATTAATAACCATCAACCAGCTAGTTAAGAGTTAGTGTTGTTGGTTAAAGCCTTGACCCAGCTCGCCAGATGTATCACTACCATCAGGCCCATTGTGACCCCACTGGTGGCACCGAGGTGCAGCTCTCGCAGCTGGAGCGTCGTCGAAGTTCCTGGGCGGTCTTGCACTTCGCGGTGACCTGGCGGCGGAACGGGTGAACCAACGGTGGGAGGACCCCCGCGGGTGGATGAGGATCCAGGGGTTGACCCATGGTGGTTGGTGGATGAAAGGTGAAATTTGATGGGTTTTACAGGGATTAATCATGGTGGTTAGTGGTGAAATGATGGTTAGATGACGGGCGAAATTGGATGGATTTCCAAGGAATGAATCACGGATGATGGGTTTGTAATAGTTGGAATTCATCAGTCGATCACGGTCCTGAAAGATGCTTCCCAAGATGGGGGAGTACATTGCTACCAGTTCGTGGAGGCATCCTGAAGCACGGAAGGAACGTTTGGAGAAGGGAATCATTTCTGCCCCTCGAAGCTTGCTTAGTGAGAGCGCTTATGAATATGTATTGATTGATTCTTAATCCATTCATCAATTATTATGAATAGGCGCTAGTATACCATAGATCAATACCGGATTAATGCGTGCACAATCTATCATTAACTAATCTCTTAATCTCTTACAATCTCTTATATGCTAATCCAGTTTAGATCTGCTATTCGTTATTCAAGTATTAGCATGTTAAATGAAACTGATCATATTCACATTATCATTAGTATTAATCATTAGTTATTTACATTTATTAGTTTCATTTACTAGTTTCATAAATGTAACAACTTCAGTAATACATTCGTAATGTCAATTCATCGCCGTGCGATGCCTTCTCAGCCTGGCAAGGTCAACAACACCTTGGTCTTCCAGGGCCTTCCACAGGAGGGCCCAATGGATGTAGCGTTGCTGAAAGGAGGGCATCATGGGGAACGGATGGTTTAGGTTGGTGATAAATGGATGGTTCGTGATGGCTAGTGATGGCTAGTCAAGCTTAGTGATGATGGTTGATGATGATTGATAGTGCTTAAAGCTGGTTGCTAAGGGTGAATCGTGGAAGATTTTGGGATCTCAATGGTTGCATCATTAACCATCATGAACCATGGTGATCTACTTCGTCTTGGCAATGAATCAAACAACTCACCAGTGGATGTCGTGCCGGTGGGAAACCAGGCGTCGAGGATCAATTGGCAGCGACTTGGTGATATCATGTGATATGTAAAACTTTCATGTCGGTGACAAACCTGCACCCCATCTTGGTGATCATGTGGTTCTTTCCCTTTTTAACTTCTGGACACACATAGAAGGCAACGAATGGAACACCACAGAAGCTGGGTCCAAACCCACCGTTTGGGATGATCCCAGCCGGTTGGCCTTACAGGATGTGCTGAAGATTCGCCCGGGGCCAAGGATGTCAGCCTCACAGAACACGTGGCCTATCCATTAAATCACCTTGGAAGCAGGCGGGTACCATCGGGGAACCCAAACATGGAAGGATGTCAGCCTCACAGAACACGTGGCCTATCCATTAAATCACCTTGGAAGCAGGCGGGTACCATCGGGTACCCAATACATGCGGATGGTCCATAGCCATGGATGATCATCCCACTCAGCAATCTGCTGGTGACTCGGAACCACCAACATTCTTGCTACACCTGTGGCAAGCAGTGGGATGATCATAATACAGAAACAGAAATGGAGGAAGCACATTTTGAAGACGGTGTCCACATGTTGATAACCAACGGTACCATGAATCATAGTTGCAAATGCCTTTTCCCAGTTGCGATGATATGATGTTGTCTTCAGTCATGTCGATGACCCATCAGCAGGTCACGATTATCAGCGGGTCACGATTATCACTTACAACTGTGACCACAGTCCCAAGGTCCACCCTATGGTTTTTCCATCCTGGACGTGCATAGCTCCTCCTTGCAGGCCATCGCGGCTGTGGAGTGGTACCCCCAACCACCCCCAGCGGTCATAGGGGAACCTGCCAGCGGAAGGGGTGCATCACGGCCATGGACAATCAGTATATCAACTGTTTTTGGGTAAGGTTGGTACTGCCAATTAATTGATCAACATAAAAACCAAGGGAAGCAGCAGGGAAGCAGTCTTTGTGATATGCTTGGTAAGAAGGACACGGGGCATGAACCAACCAACAGGAACTCTTGAGTTTGACCCCCCAGTGATACATCGCAGGGCTGATTACCTGGAAGTGAAACGCAACTTCTTAAGATGAAAAGCTACAACCCGGTACCCCTTCTGTTCGCATCTCCGAGTTTATGTTTGCTGGTAGAGCAGTGTGGGGATTTCCGTATGCCCACTTCTAGATGCCAACTTTGAGCGGTGTTTGTCTGTGTGTGTGTTGTTGGTGACTGATTTGACTCAATCAACATCTGGTTGAGTAAGTCAATGCCAATCACCATCCATTTGACGGTGTTAAGCAAGACTCAATCAGCCGTTCTGAACGAGATTGCAAACAAGCTATTCTTAACTTTCATTGACAATGACTATATACGTACTATTTAAGTGTTACCAACACCTCTCAATTCACATTCTCGTTCACCCTTAACCCCGACATAGACCATTGTGGGTGTGGCCGTCAACCCCGCAGTTCATATGGATTCTGCGATCTCTCTTTTAAGCAAGGTAAAACCCCAGGATTCATCGGGTGCAACCCGCGTTCAACGGTGCAGCCAGGCCTTGCGGCGAAGGGAGCAGTCGGGCCAACTGAATCTGCCCGAGGCGCGTCTCCCAGGTGGTCATGGGAGGATCACCACTGGAGATGGTGAAGCTGCTTGGAACCAATGCCACGATGGTTGGAAAATCCAAGCAGCTGAAATGGTAAGTTTCATGGTTGGTTGGATAAGCATGGTTAGTGGATCCGAAACTCGAGTGCTTCCGACGTGGAGTGTTCCCTGATCCTCCTGCATGGGAAATCCAAAGTCATCATCAGTTCACATGCCATGTCAGTGGATATGAAGCCATCCCCCATTATATGAAACATATGGCCATCCCCCATTCATATGGCCATAGTGGATAGGTTTCCCCCGAACATGAATGGCTTCCTATGCGCCCTGCGCCTCCTCCTTCAGCTGTAAGGCGGTGGACATTCCCACTGCCATTGAGACATCGAGGAGGCGAGTGGGCTGGTGATCGACGTCATGTCGTCCCCAGCCACCCCCAATTTTTGCCTCACTGGACTGGTGATAGACCTTCAAAAAGCGGGCCACAGCTGGATCTGTCAGTTGAGTGTCCCGCTTTCTATTTTTGGCACCTGTGGTTTTTTGAAATTCCGTGTGGGAACCATGGCGTCAACCACTTTTGAGAAACAGCTGCAGTGTTTAGTTACCATTTGGTTCCTTATTGACGGCAAGCAACCATGATTGACCATCATTTCTGATTAAGTTTGAAGTATACCTAAACATGGTGAAAAAGCATCAGAACGAACCACCATTATGATTTGCCATTACCAATCATTGTTGACGATCCATCAGTATCCACTACTAGCCACTATTTGTGACCATGATTAATCGTGACAATCGTTGACTACTAGTGTTGGCTGTTATTCACTTTTTGTTCACTGTCATCATCGATTAGTCAGTATCATCCCATTAGCCACCATGATCATGCACACGATTCACTACCAACATAGCCAGTTGCTTAATGGGAATTCACAACCAACCAACTAGTTTATTAATGGCCTACAATAATCAGCATGGCTGATATCATTAGCCCACCAACATCACCCATGATCACCATCACGAGCCCAGGACTTTTCTGATTGAGCTCATGCCTGGTGGGTCACTTGGCGAGCGATGGCCTGAGCTTAACAATGGCTGAAACCAATGGTGCCTATGAGTGATTGGTGAGTAGATTAAGATGATTAATCACCCACTCATTCACAATTGGTTTAACTCAACTCATTGGTTAGTTGGGAATCTATTTTGTGAACTAAGCATCTATTGGTGAGTGGGTGATGAATGGTTTGGGCTCAATAGATGCTTAGTTCAAGAAAAAGTGGTTTATGGTTTGTTGTTTGTACTAAACTGTGAAGGTTCAATGGCTAATCGATGATCAGTGCTGCTTGATGATTCTTTCTGAGAATGGTTAACCATTGTTTGCAATAGTCATTTATTAATCTTTAACAAATACATAGTTAATAACACGCCATTGGATTATCATTGGCTTAAATCAATGATACATTCCTAGATACATGATTGATCATTGGCACATGGTGATACTACCAAGTTGGGACCACAGAACTATGATTGGATTGCAGGAGAAACCAAACCCACAGGCTTGTCACGGTAGCACCACCCCAGCGGAAGCAAGAGGGTAATGTCAAAGACCTCAGACTAGTTCGGGCATGTTCAGGTTTGTTTGAGCCACCTGGGAATGTCATTGCATTTGAACAGGGCACCCACATGGCTTTGATCAGTGACTTGATTCGACAGATGCTGCGGGTAGCTCTTTTCAGTCGGACATGGCGGTAAGAATCACCGGTATGGGTTAAGCAGATGATCAAGAAGCCTGGGCGCAGCAAATCTCTACTCCAAGAAAGGGGCAACAAGGCACTCCTGATCCAATTTGAATTGTTGCAATTCATCCTGAGTTTTATAATAGATATTCACACAGAATTGTTGTAACCAGTGGTGATTGTCATCATCGTTGACCGCTACCAAGTTGTCATTCTTCGACATTCTGAGGCCGAGTATGCAAGGCTTGCGGCTGACCAATCTGCCAGAAACTCAGGTCTGTGTACCGATCCATGGCGTGGTGGTTCATGGTTGGGATACACCTGTTGTTTGGCACTCACAAACCCGACTCAACTATGCTCTTAAACATCATTCGTGAATCTCAGCCACTGCTGTATCTACTGCTAAGCATAACATCTCATTATCAAACACTCTTAAACTTGTTTATGGTTATGATCCTCTTAACCATAAAATCTCTATTATCAACCATGTGCATATCATTCTTAGACACTCTCAAATGTGATTCTTGATCTGTTCCTTGACTCCTTGGTTCTCCTGTTGCATCTGGCTTCCAGGTATGGATCGCTCGAAGCACTGGAGCAGCACTTCGTGAATGTGCCAGGGACTCAGGAGCCAGGGACAAACACAGGAATCGCAAAGAACTACCAGCGAGACATGGTAGGTATCTCTACATGTGACCTGAAGCGAGATACTGCTTGAACAATACCTAAACCAATAGTTAACTGATTTAGTTTACTTTGCATCAATGATCATAAACGATTGTTGCAGACCGGGAGCCTGTTGGATGACAATGCTCACTGATGCTTGTGAACTAGGATTGGCCAACTGATGATCACTAACAATATGGGCACTGATGGTCAAGCAATAGTCATCGATCACCAAGAATTGTTGATAGTCATCACTACCAATAATGTTTAACCATTATCATTGTTCCTACCCATCATCATAACCATCAATAATCATTAACCAATGGTATTGTTTAACCATTAATCATTAATCAACAATCACTAGATGTTTAACCCTTATCGTAATCATCACCAGCACTATTAACCAATGGTGAATGATTCATCAACGGTTCACTGCTTGTTTCTTCGGTTGTTCACTCCCTTCCAAGCGTCCCAAGGTCTGTGACCTACCCTGATGTGAGGGCCTCGGTGTGCCGGGCCTCGCTTGGGAATGGGATGCCAAGATGGCAATCATGGGTGGCTAATCATGATCACGGCGATTAATTATCAATGGTTAATGATTGATTCTCTATGGTTTGGCGATCATGGTGATTAATTATAAGCACTATTCACTGTGATTTATTATGGCAATGATTAAAGGTCAATGATGAATCAATTAATTATGGTGATTAATTTTGGTGATTGATTATGATGATTAATTATGAGCATGATTATAAGCACTAATCATCATGCTGATTCATAATGGCAATCAATGGTCAATGATTGATTATCAGGGTCAAAGCTGTAAGTCTGATAGTTGATGGCTGATCAGTGGGTTGATAGATCTTATGCAAACAAGTCGCACCGCCAAGGATCACCAGCAACGCTTCAGCTTTGCGCGCAGTATTCACCAAGTCTCGGTGAGTTGGTCGCAGACCCGCTGAATGCAAGATTTCAATCCAACGGTGAACCAAGAACCGTTGCGGTTACCAACAACGGCTCGAACCAACAACGTTGGTAACTGGCTTAAACCAGCGAATTCTTGGTAATTGATGGTAATTGGTTGTTCGTGGTGAACCAGTAACCAACAATCTATTTACCGGCTTAATTGCTGAATCCGTGGGTTATGGCTCAAACAGTTAACACCAGTGCTTATGGACCAGCGGGTATGTGCATCAACATGTTCTTTCACCGCTACTTGCCATAGATTGCTATAAGATTGTATGCTTTTAGCATGTGATTCAATGAATGTAGTATGGTATACATGATCTTATCCCATTAAATCAAACTACATTGATAGTCTATACTGCAGTCTACACTGTAGTCTACACTGTAGTTTGTACTGCGGTCGAGACTGTAGTCCATAGTGTCTATACGATATCATAGCTAAGTCATGTTACAATATTGGAAATTCATTGCCTGTGTCATTCATTTGATTCGCAGGTGGTCATTCAACTGGTGCTCCTCGTCACCACTGCTTTCGCTCCCAGCTCGTTGCTGAGGTTGAGCCGTCGCTGTTCGATGTCCTGTCCAGAGCACCCAATGAGAGCGCTTGCCGTGGCCTTAGCTGAGCTATTGATGGATATTGTGCTATTGGATAAAAAGACAATTGTAGTATTGCTTCTGGATACAATTTTGTTGTATTGCTTATGTCATTTATTGCAATTTTGTTGTATTATTGGATATTGTGCTATAGCTGGCCAATTGGAGAAAAAGATGCTGCTATCGATACACAATTGGACTGATGATGCTGTTTGTTCCCACACGTTACATCGATGAGCCAACCAACCTATCTGTCATGATGCCGATGGGTTGATGCATTGAAGATCAACCATTGACGGTTGGTGATACACAGTTTGTCATTGGCGGTTGACGGTTGGATGAACATGGGTCAGTGCCAATGTAACCATGCGGCATGCCTTGGTCATCAGCTGCAACCATCATCCATGTATGTTGAAAACTGGGTTGATGCCGATGTTGAGCATTGATGTGGCTATGTTTCCCAGCATCAAGTGATGCTTATACTTGACACACAGCGGCTGTGGAAAACCGAGTCACAAGAAGTTTTAGTACGGATGCTTCGCAAGCATCGCAATCATTTGGGGTAGTACTTGGCAATGGTTCACCAAGTGCTAACGAAGGTTTGCATCCCATATCACTGCTATGCTGAAGTAACTGTACTCGCTTGATGATTTCCTTCAGATTCCTGTCGAATCCTGCTGCTTGAAGATGTCGACGTTGGAGGCGCCACAGCACCTGAACATGTGAACCTTCACAGGTTCCCAACGACGCTGATCATCCCCTACTGTGAGCATACCTGGACCAGACCTCAGCTTTCTACCGCCGCTTCCATTGTTGATCAGCCCCCGAGGTGCCAATGTTTGGGGCATCGGCTTGGAAGTCAAGGTGCAAAATCATCGGTTGGGGTCATAGGAATGACGGGTTGGAGTCACAGATTGATTGATGGTTAATGGATGGTTAATGGATGGTTAATGGATGTTAGTTGATGGTTGATTGATGGTTAATTAATTGATGAATCATAGAGAAATCTAGGGATGATGTCTAAGGGATGAGCAACGATCATTGATGGTAGACTATGCGCTGATGGATGGCGATGGTTGCCAGGAGTGGCTGGCTTAATCATGGTGAATGATATGGGATAGTCACCGTGGGGATTGAGTGGAAAATGGTTTGTGCTGGGCAAGAAGTGGATGTCCCAACAATGGTGGAGAACCAACCTATGAAATCGCTGTGTGGTAGTATGCGCCCTATTGGCTACACTATTTGGTGTCAGGCTTTGTCATCCATGATGATAACATATGGAGTTTTGCCCGTCGCAATCATTCGTTGATTCGTTGGTGTCCTTGTGGCCTCCCATGCATTCGACCATTGCTTAGCAACCCAGCACTGTTCCCAGGCCTGGCACCACAGTCCTTAGCAAACGTCTCCTGGAGATCGTTGGTATCCCAACACAACGTGCGAATATTTGTCATACTGTAGCGACATAGCCAAGCAACTGCGGTAGCTTTTTGGTACAAGAGGTTGTTTATCACCAGCCCCTCGCTCAGATATTTTGAACAATGACAATGAACATAGGAGATCCAGTCATTTTCAACCAGTAATGTAAGAGATCAGCACAGTCGTGAGAGAATCCCTTTTAGTTTGGGTTTCCAGCTGTGCAGTTGATGACTGGATGGGTTGCTTCCCCCAATGAACCAAGCCTGATTTTATGCAAAGATCGTCAGTACCCAGCAGCTGGTAGTGGATGTCACTGTTTCTGATTGTGCTGCGGTAGTGTTGTGGGTTTCATCAATCGTTAGCACGGCAATTCGCTATGGAAATCATTGGTTTCCGCCAAGTATTCGTTCTCAGCCAACTGCGTGAAGTAATGGCTTACTGTATATCATTTGATATGACTGTTGCTTGATGACCGCTGATATAATGATTATTGGACGGTAGCGAAGTAGCCAGATTTGATATCAGCCACTATGTGGGCGCTACCACTTGCGGATTATGTACTAGCTACTATTGATTGAACATCAGCCAACTATTAGCTCTCATACGCCTAAGTATGATATCACTATTGTTGGTTGATAATCAACCATCATCAAATCATAATTGATCATCGCAATTGACTCTCATTATGCAGCGCTATGTTCACCATTGCTGTCAGCCATTCATCATCAACCATTATTAGTGACCATCAGTGGACCAGCAATCCAAAAACATCATCATGAAATCATTGTCGACCATCAACAACAAACACCAGTCATCATGGAAGCATCGTCAATCACCATCATTAAACATGACTATCCATCACCAATCATGACTAACCATCACTAACCATCACTTTTTCACGCTTATCCCGTAGTGCAGCATAGGCTACTGTACACCACCCCGACGACGTGCGAGTGATGAACAAAAAGTCATCACTTGCCATCATTATTAGCCATTCTTAACCAGTGACCAATTCTATCAGCCAGCATTTAATCATTGATTAAGCATCAGCGAACCATTTAGGAATCGTTCATCAGCCAGATACCATGATTAGTTGGTAACCAATCATGATTTATTGGTAATCTTTTCCCAGTAGCTACCAAACTAAGTGACTACCGAACGAACCAACCAACCAACGAACGAACTAGCTAACCAACCCAGTATCCAACCAACCAACCAACCAACCATGAATCATCATCAAACATATAGTACTGATGTACCAGCAACTAATCAACTAACTAACCAAGTACCAAACCAACCAACTAACCAACCAACCAACCAACTAACCAACCAACCAACCAACTAACCAACCAACCAACCAACCAACTAATTACCTAACTTCCATCAGTTGTTCAGCATCAAATCATCCCCACCAGGCAGACGAGGAGCCCACGCCGTTGGCCTCGGCCTTCGCAGAGGGCGAGACCTTGGCGGTGCTGGAGCAGTGCCGCGGACTGCGAAGCACTGCGCACGGCGGGTGCGATGGATGCGACGAAGGGACGACAGATGCGTTGATGCGACGAAGGAGAATGATTGGGTGATGATTAGTTGATGATGATTAATGATGATGATTAGTTAAGGAGAATGATTAAGGGACTTGATTGGGTGATGATGATTAAGGATGATTAGTGATTAATGGGCTCATTCTGGCTAATGATGATTAGTGGCTGATGAAGGAGAATGGCTCATGATGGCGATTTTCATTATTGGTGATAATGATGACTAGTGATGATGGGTGATGGTGGGTAATGAGCTTTGGTTGATGGCCTGGGGGGTATCACTTAGTGATGGCTCATGGTTTATGATGATGGTTCATGATGATGATGATGATGATGATGATGATGATGATGATGATGATGATGATGATGATGATGATGATGATGATGATGATGATGATGATGATGGGTTACCATCATATCAACCCGTGAATGGCCATGGTGGTGAGTGGTTAATGACGCAATGATCATGGCAAATGATCATGGGTGATGAGGGCATATGATGGTTGATTACCGTTGATGATGGTCAATGGGTTACCATGATACAATCACAATCAACCCGTCAATGGTAATGGTGGTTAAGCGTGCTAGGATTGATGAACGGAGCTGCTACAACGACTGGTGGAAAACGGGCATTTTCAACCACTCATGGCCGCGGCCCCATGCCCCAAGGCTGGTGGTGGAGTGCAATACCAGGGCTGCCTCAGCCAAAAGTGCCCTGTGGGGAGCTGAGGCGCCAACATGAAGCTAGGTATGAAGTCGGCTGTACCAACGACAAGCGACCAAACTACCACTATGACCAACCAATGCGTTTTGAGCTTGCGCAGTTTCCATGCGATGACGCCCGCCTCTGTGATACCAGGGTGATGTTTGCGGGGTCGTACAGCGCCCTTGCGTTTACCAGCTGCAATCCGACTCCCAACCTGCAACGTTCTCAGAAAAATCAAGCCATATCATAATCATGCAGGTTTAAAACTACAAGCTGAAGCAACCAATGAACTCACAACCGGAGGATAACTACTGAGGGTTGCTGCTATAGCGAATGTTGGTTTTTGTTGGATCTCGGTGTGACAAATGATATTGATTCGTTGGGCTGCATTAACCATTTTCAACAAGCCATCCACGTCAACTAGTTCCCGAACCGACTCATCAGCCTCGTTTGTCGCTTGAGGTCCATTCGCTTCAAGGCGACTCCGCGCGTGCAGCACCTAGTTCGCTGCCTGGTTTGTGATCACCAGCATCGTTTGTTGGCGAACAATCATGGTGGCCACTTGGATGGTGACTGCTTCCTGTTGGTGACGGGTGTGCAATGTTAATTCATGACAGTCAATAGTGGGTGGGTTGATCATGGGCAATCAAGATCATTTTCGGTCGATCATGGATGGCTGATCTTGAACATGACTGGGCATGGTTCACCAACTGCAGCAGATGTGATCAATTTTGTGTTCTTGGTGGTGGGTTCATGCTGCGATTGCAGATACCCAACAGCCACAGGTCCACACAGACAAGCCACTCGCATGACGCTCGAAACCTTGAGCCTCCAAACAAAGGGATGGTTCCTATGATGCGGTACAATGCCATGGGTGTTTCACCGCCCTTGATATGGTCCTTGGCCGCGAACAGCCCACAACAATTTGCTGATCATTGCACATTCATTGATGGATTAGAAGCTGCCAGAGCTTAAGGACCTACTATTCCATGGAATGACCATTAATCAGATTTAATCACAGAGTTTCTCTTGTGAACTGATGGCGGAGCCACCATGTTGTTTCATCATCTCTTTGTATCACCAGGATGGTTTTCCGCTTTGCCATCATGAGCCATCCTTAATTAACCAGTATTGATCGTTATTAATCACCCATGAATTGGTACAACCCAATCATTAGCCATCAATCATTAAGCCAATCATTGACCCATTGAATTAGTAAAACCCAAATGCTTTGGCCAGTACTGCTCACTGATTGGCTAATGAACCATAATGGGTTCTTGACAAGTTCACTCTCCCAGGCCTTGCCCCGCTTCCTCTCCGGGGAATCCTTGGTCATCGCGTGCGGAGCTGAGACGGCTGGCGGTTGCACTCACCGAGTCGACATCACAGAAACTGAAAATTGGGAGATGACTGGAGCTACTTCAAAGTTCGAACTAAGTATGATGTGGATTTGGCCCTTGGGTCTGATTCTGGATTGTCATACTTGTAGGGAGTATCAACTGTTGATTGAGTATGACTTTGTTTTGACTCAATCGCGTCATCGTTCTCCATCAGCGAAACACCCCGACATGTGGCGCATAACCATCTCTCACTGAACGAAATCAACGAACATTCGCCATTTACCAGTCATCATCCATCACCAACACCCACTATCACTAATTACTCAACCTTATTAACTACCACCAACCGAGCAACCACCAACCAACCACCCATCATCAACCACTCCGAGTCACGCATCACTCATTCCCCACCTGCAGTGGAACTCCACCTGCCCAGCACCAGCTCCACCAGGATCCGCTTCGCCCAAGACTTCGAACTCACTGAGCCCAGCCTCGTGGCGGAGTACGCAGCGCCCTTCATGCGTGCGCCGAGTCGCGAAGCGATGTCGGTGCTGGGTTGGAGTTGGAGGTAGTTGGGTTTGACTTGATCATTCTGAAATTGATCATTCTGAGAATGATAATGATCTGAAATTAAGAATTATAGATAATTATGAGCATTCATCAAGGGTTCGTCTTGATTATGAATGATTTGATTTGTGTGAAGAATATTTCTGATTGATTATGATCATTTAGACTCATCATCATGAGCATTGGATTTTGATCATTGAGAAGTTGTTTGATCGTTTGTCATGAACATGAATGATTGTTGTGAAGATTATTTTAAAATCTGTTGGGATTCATTGTCACCATTCATGATTTATGATTGTCATTTCTTTTGCAGTCTCAAGACATCGTAAAGATTCACGAAGTGATGGGTCTAGCCCTTATCGGAGTGACTAGTTAAGCTCAGTGGTGGTGAACCCCCGGAAGTGGCCAGAAGTGGTGGGTATTTTTTCCCCCAGCCATGCCAGCCAGGTTCCTCTGAAAGTGGACTGGAGCTGGCGCGGGGCCGCACGGGGCAAGTTGATGTAGGTGAAGACCATACTCTTTGTATCTCCTTGTGGGATGTGAGGTAAGTAGATGGTGTTTGATGCATCAGTGTGTTAGTTAACAGATTTTTCAAGATAAGTTTATTCATGAGATTATGTTTTGAGACTCGTGTGATGTGCTCTCTGGTATGGTTTGCGATGCATGATGAAACAATGCAGTGTTCACATTTTGCTGCGATGATGTCCTACCCCAGAAGCGGATCACTTCATCCATGACCACCATCATGTTTTTGCACCTTTTTGACGGTGGTCAATATGCGTGTCGATGGCTGAGAACAATAGCTGATGGTGTCTAGTAGCGGCAAATCGGAATAGTGAAGGGTGGACAATGTTGTTTAATAAAGAACGAGTACTGGATGGCTAATGACAGTGAGCAATGACTGTTTACGATTACCACTAACAACGGACAAGAGCGATTGACAATCATTTGTGATTGATTTTCATCTGCTGACTCTGCTTCCATGGATCCACATTTGTCTTTTTGTTCTTATCAAAGCCTATGACATTCGTACAGGCTTTGTAGGCACATTCATCTCATCCTCTTGTGCTGTGCTATGACATGTCCATGCTGGGGATCCCAAGAAGGAGCCATGAAGAATCCAACTGCAACATCCAGCTGCTGCAGGAGAGGCAAAGTTTCCAGAAGTTGGGATGTTCCTCGTTTCGCTTGTACTCCCTGGATCGGAGGCTACGGCAGGACGACACATGGTTGCTGTCGTTGGAATATTTGTTTTCTATGTTTGTTGTGGTGGTTCTTTCTCGTCTCAAACAGTCATGTTGATTTGGATATCTTGTAATTTGAGGGCCAAATCTGATCTATGATTGTCAAGGATGATATGATCATCATATAAACACATGATTTGTCACACAAACATCAGGATGAAGTCATGTCATCCACCTTTTGCCGTTGATCGGTTTGTCGTAGATCCTGGTGGCTGTCAAGACTCCAGGAGCTTCCAGGCTGCGCGGTCTTCCTCAACGACTTCCAGGTCCTTCGCGCCCTTTGGGCAGCTAGGGGTCAAGGGTCAGCATGAAACGAGTTGATGGGGGTCAAGTCGGGTCAAGGGTCACCAAGGGTCACCAAGGGTCACCAATCACGCTTAGTCAATATTAGGCACCATGATTCCACAGTTGGTATTCAGTTGGTATCATCTTAGTTCAAAATTGATTGATGGATTGAGACACCCGGCTGACTCGCAAGCATATAGTGAAGCAGTCTAATAGACCTGAGCATTATTGCAAATGATCCAATGCATCATGTGCGAGTTCAATGCCTCCTCAGAAGATTCATGTCTCAGCATTTGTTCGTGCAAAGAATAATCCAAATTGGCTTTTCAGAGATGCCCACAAAAATTATGTTACCTACAAGACTGGTTCATACTGACCAGCAAACCATTAGTTACGAATACTGATTTCAATATGAATAATTGATGTTGATTAATTCTGTTGCATGATTTCCATACTGAGTAGCTACTACATATCAATATTGACTAATGATGCTTAGTATGATTATGAAGGGTTGCAGAAGGGTATGGATAATCAGACTCACCCATAGTAATTATAGTCACGGATGAAGCACCATCAGAATATGGCTGTGGGTCAAAACCCTGTACCCCTGGTTCCCCATCATGAACCATTGTTTTCCCTATAAAATGGTTGGTCATCATCCCCCATTATTGCTGCTCAGTAATGACCCATAGCCATATGGATGTTTCTTAAAAGACCCCAAAATTGGTTGGTTTATTACTATAAATGACTATTAATGGATGATTTAGGGGTACTCCTATTTTGAGAAACCCCCATATGGTTATACCAACCCTTCCTGGTGGTTCCGCACGGCACCACGATACCCAGCTCGCTGCCAGAGCACCGTGGAAGTCTTCTTCAATGCCTCTGGAGTCCGTGCTGGAACCAACGAGGCCAGCTGTCGTCAAGGCGTCATCAACTCGTTCGGCTTATGTTGGGTAACCATGGTGGTTAACCATGGTGGGTAGCAATGGTGGGTAGCAATGGTGGGTAGCAATGATATTTATTGGTTAGCAATACTTCAGGTAGTTAATGGTGGTTAATACTGTGAATACTTCAGGTTGATAAGGGTTAAGACTGGTTAATGATTAACCCTTTCCGTTTTTGTTCCCACCGAAACGGATGGGAAGCTCTCTTCTCATCAAACACCTGTAAGCATCATCAATGAGCCCATCATCAACCACATCAACCATCATGAACTATCATTGCGGCTGCCGGCCAAAGCCAATTACCACCAAAAATGGACCACTGGGCACTGCAACAGCTCGGCCATCTTGTTTCTTTTGTGTTTGAGGAGGTATTGTTGGTTCTTGACAGCCACCTCAGGATTGGCGCAAAAGCACTTCAATCAGATACTGTTGCAACTTCAACCATGTCAGTGCAATCGCATACACGTGTCATGTTTAAGCCTATTGCACAGAAACCAGCAGCTATGAACATTTCATCGTGCACATGTGGCCCGTGCCAGGTAGTCCTTCGCCTGCGCAATCCTCCAAGGAACCTCCGCCAGGGGTCTGATCTGTTGGGATTGACATTTGACAAATGCAATGGATGTAATAACAGTTGTCTGTTACTGTTGGGATTGACACTTGTAACAGTTGTCTGTTACTGTCATGCATGTAATAAACAGTCACAAGTGCCAAATAGCCATGATTGCTGGGTGCAATCTGTGAATGGTAGACTCTTTGGAGTTTGCTGTCACCGTTTGCGGCTGATGTTTCAATGAGCTGTTGGTAATGATCAACCAACAAGCTGTGTGCATCTCAAACACCATCCGTTTTAGGGATTAAGTGTCTGCAATCAAGTCAGCCGCCCCCATTTCACCAAAACAATGAATGTCTTGTAGTGGGAAGTTTGCCATTTGCCGGTTCAATAGCGTTTGGGGATATCGCCGAGAATCATCCAGATTGATGACGTTGACACATACCGAATGGAATAAAGTTGATGTACGATTTGGGATGTAGCAGTTACTGATGAAACAAACCTGGCAACACCCTGAATGAATAGGTCCCCCGCTTTAATCAGAGTTGGGCCATCGTTGATGTGAAAATCAAAGAGGATGTTGCATCAAAAAGTTGCAGAAACGAGAGCAAAACCAGGAAGAGTCACGGAGAACAGGACTGATAGGTCTTCGGCTGTGGCTCCTCGAGCGGAGTTCCCCATGCGTAAAGTGACAGGTTCATTGGTGCATTTCCCTCGCTAAATCTGCTGGACTTCTTTCAGAAGATTGCGGACCCCAAAGAAAACAAATATAAAATAACTGATAGTCTCAACAACTTGAAGAAATCAATACAAACGGCCCATCTTTTGACTGCTCTCGTTTGCCAAACTTCCAAGTGTTGTGAGGTCTTTAGCAGCGTTGGGATCAGGAGTGGCGCTGCACCCGACGTCACAGTGATGACGTATCGCACCGATGGCGTGCCTTTCCGCGGGGGCCCCAAACACCTGAGGTTCCAACTCGTGGTTCGTTGGCACCGAAGTGTGTAGCTCTGATGCCCTCGGTGATGAGCTTTGAACATTTGAGAAATGAGCTTCGCCTGCATAGGCAACAAGAGAGTCCTCTTGCATATGTTTCATGCTAGGATTTTCTTGAAATTCCTCAATGAGCAGTGGTGAATTGCTACAGGATTCTTGGCCCACCTGGTGCCAACTTGCGCCCGTTACGCAAGGGTTTCTTGTAATAGCTCATATGCGGATGGGTCAATGCCAGGTATCACCACAATTGGCATATTCCACGGTTGGGATGTTGACGCTAGAGTGATTGATCCATTTAGTAGTGATAATCATTAGCTGAATCATCCATTAGCAAACTCATGACAATCATTAATCAAACTCAGGATTATCATTAAACTCAATCCCACAATAGTCATGACATCATTCCTCAATCCAATAATATAATCATTACTCCACTCATAAACATTCCTATCATTTTCATCCTTCCTATCCTTCCTACCCTTCCTTAGCAATTCACAACAAGAGTCGAGCTGCCAGGTCTGATCCCTGCTCCTTTGGTGCTGGCAGAATCTCGGCGGGCCGCTTGGCAGATGCTTACCACGGGGATCACCGTGGACAGGCCGACGATGCTTAATGGTGACAGGGGGTCGTAACTGGTAGCAGTTGGTTGATGATGGTTGACAAAAATGTACCATGTAAGAGCAGCTGCCAATCACTATATAAATCAGTTGAGTTCTAATAGTTATGTGGTTGATGATTATCAAAATGATTTTAGTGGTTCAGGTTGAACACTATTGATTTTCGTGATGCTGGTGATTGGTAGTGCTTAAGCATGCTTACTGGTGGATAATTGCAACGGTGTTTGATGTTTGAGAACGGCTAGTCAAATCAAATAAACTATTGATCCATCCTTGATAATACCGATTAAGAATGGTTAACGTTGGTTGAGAACCATGAATTAAGGTCATTCATGGTTGATTATGATTGCAGCTTACCATTGTGGATAAAACATTGTTTGCATGAATCATCAGCATTAGTCATTACGTGCCATAGTACTCTTGGTCATGATTGAGATCGTAATCAATCATCGATCGCTACAAGTCGTTATCAACAAACATGATTCATTATAGTGTCCATCATAAACCATCATGAATCATCATAGTAGCCATCATCAACTGTTTTAGTAACAATGTGTTAGTAACATAACTTAAGATACTGTAAGCAAAAATGTATTTGTAATATACGTCATGGGAAATTCTACCCTGCAACATGGCCATTGGGAAACCATCAAGTTTTGGGTCACGGACTCGTCCATCAGGGCTCCATCATCCTTCATTACTGATGTTTGATGAACATGGATAGCAACTATTTATGATTGACCACTAAGCAGTAGCCATGATCATTGGACATCGATGCATTAACCACTAACCATTGATTGGCTATCGCCCATCGTCAACCACTAGGTCAATCGTTAACAACATTCAATTTTCACAGACCGCAAGGAAGGTCACAACATGAACCACCGAAATCACCAAGATCTGCCATCATCTAGCCATCATCTACTATCATCTCACTATCATTCAGCAGCATTCATCCAACCATCATTGGCTCAGATTGCTAAGCCATTCATCCAACCATCATTGTCTCATCATCACATGGCTACGCACCGATGGCCTCACCGGCATCACGTCGCTCGTCCAAGGCCTTGGTGCAGCTGCAGGAGCCCCTGACCGTGCGCTGTGAGGACGTGCTGCCGGCCATGGAAGCCGAGGTGCCGATGGCGGTGCGGCGGCGCCGGTGGATCTTCCCCATGGGTTGAGTGGGTGCCATGGATGTGGAAAATGCCACGAAAAATCCATCGAAAATGCCATCAGATATGCTAAGAAAGTGTCATGTTGATAGTTGATATGCAGTTGAGTATTGGCCGAAAAGTTTTTGACCATGGGTGTGATGGTTGGAGGTTATCATTACCCAAATAGTTGATCGGTTGGGTATCAGTACTAGCTAGTGATGGATAGCCAGCAGTGATTGGGTATCAGTTCTGCACAGCTCAGCTGTTCAGAGAATGGTGCTGAGTTGATATTAATGGGTGATGAATGATGGCGGGTATTGATGGTATAATGATGGGTAGCCATAGTGGGCGCGAGCCAGGCAGATACTTAGCCACCAAATAATTATCACCACAGGGAATTTACACTGACTGGTTAGACCTGGGAGGTATCCACCGACTGGAAGTATCAGTCCCTAACCACTTATTGGTGATACTGCAGACTGATAAGTATCGTTGATTGGTCCTGGAGTTCACCCCTGGATCAAGTGGGAAGCTCCATCATGGAACAAGTGACTCTGTTTCCGCCGATTGGTTGGTTGTTACCCATGAAAGGTCGGATTTCCCATTGCTGTTCTTGGTGAACTGGCTTACCTCATGGTAGTAACAACCAAGAACCAAGAGAGAATGAGTGACATTGACAGCCATATGTTTCACCACTATTAATCATTGCATTCAACATCATTCTGTTCATTTAGTCTTAAGCCATCACAATAGACGATAGGTAACCATGAATGATAATATCTTACATATAATGGCTTCTAGTATTTTGGATTAGTAGACTGTCATATCGTCCATCATGCGCAACAACCATCATTAGTAAGCGCCATTAACATCAATGCTAGATTGTTATTTTTTGTGAACCATAATATCGATTATTGTATGACTATCACTAATTTAACGATTCTTTAACCCTTGCATCTAACACTAAGAACCACTATTATTTGACCAGTGTCTTAAATGATTTCTGACATCATCCAACACTAAAAATCATTCACCCCCAGGTCTTTACCGGCAGCTGCCTTCTACCGGGCGCCCGCAACGAGGACACCGGGGGGACCAGGGGATGGGGGGGCCACATTGCGCTACAACGAACTCACCGAGAGTTTTTGGGTTCATTGGTTGTAGAAGCTCAATGATGTTAGGTAGGTTGACCAGCTACTTTATTCTTTGGTTGTAGTCCCATTGCAGGCTAATTGCAGGTACAACCAGCTACTTTTTGATGGGACCTGAATGTACAAACTCTCATGGAGCGAGGACTTCTCCATGGAATGTCAAGGGGACTCTGGATGTTGAAAAAAGCCAGAAAGCTTCGAAAGGATGAAAGATTGCCATCCCAACAATGACAGATGACCTGAAAACATCCCAGCCCGATCGACAGATCGCTTCCCAGCCTCATCTTCATGTCCAACAAAAGGGGCTGATCACCTTGTCGCAATTCTTTAGTTGATCACCTACCAACCCCAGATAGCATCCAGATGCTGATCATGTCCAACAAAAGGGGTTGATCAGTTGATCACCTTGTGGCCATCGCCAGGTCACCTTGGGCTTTGTGGCCCCGCAGGTCTTTCAGGCGCAAAGCTGGAGCCAACGACAACCATGATCAGTCCTAAGCTGAGTTAACCCACTGATCTCATCAAAGTTTCAGAAGAAATTCAGTGGTTGAGGTCTGATGAGAAATTGATTAACTTGGTGAATATAACCAGTCTGAATTAATGAAATCAACAAATTCAGGTTGTGTCTTTCAGGAATCATGTGATTTTTTATTGATTCAGACTGGTTATATTCACCAAGAACTACTGAGTGATGCGCCACCGGTCCCGGGTTCCTGTGAAGCATCACCGATTTCGGAGGGCGCATGGCCGCGTCACAGGCACCCGTGGCTGCATCCCTGCGCGCTCCCATGGGTGCCTTGCAGATGGCGTTGGGGGTATGGTTTTTCCAACTATTAACAAGGAGGGAACTACTACTGTATGAATTACTTCCAACTAGTAACTGTTTAATGAATTACTTCCAACTATTAATTATTAATTGTTAATGTTTCAATTACTATCCCATTCTTAAGAAACATTTCAACAAGGAGAGGGGCCTGGAATGAATGGATCACTGGTGGTGACAAGTCATGACCTCGATCGCAGGGGTGTCATGTTTTACCGCCATGATAGTAGTAAAGTTTATTGAGGTAGCCAATGGGTGACATCGGAGGTAAATTTCAATTTTGGCAAGTTCTTGGTGGCAAGAAGTGTTCCTGTGCTGGATCGGTTTACAATCATTCGGACTATTTGAAAGCAGTTGGGATTCTCTCATCCCATTGGTCAGAACTGACGTTATTTGATGACGATGATAGAGATAGCCAATTCGTGGTAGCAGATTAATACAGCTATTGGTGATAGTACTCACTATGACAATGCTGGGTATAATGGCAATAGTATAGCAAACACTCGGGACATGACAAGCACTTTGTGGTACAACAATATCTTTGTAGATATTAAGAGCAGAGATACAAGCAACAATGATGGGTAATCTATGCTTAGATTTTGTCCAATCAATAGAGGTATCCCATCATATCCCAACCATGACTTTGGCAAATCGTGGACTGCCCAAAGATGTATCAGACACCCATGTATGAGTGTTATTTGCATAACGCAACATTTGAACTATACAAGATTCACGTAGGGTAAAATGAGGGTGATCCAGGCTGGACATGCTGAGGTTCTTG
The DNA here is from genome assembly GCA_009767595.1 of Symbiodinium kawagutii. NCBI lineage: Eukaryota > Dinophyceae > Suessiales > Symbiodiniaceae > Symbiodinium > Symbiodinium kawagutii. The sequence goes on along the minus strand of VSDK01003257.1, from coordinate 86,954 downwards.
GCATGATTTAGGTAAGCTAAAGTTTGATTGCAAGAATTTAGTGTAAGATTATAAGCTGTCACGATCCCAAAGTCATAGTCAGTCAGTCTACTGTAAATCCTGTGGCCACAGAATCTATCGACAAAATGTCAGATATTTATGCACAATCATATTATGTATTACTGCATTGGATTGGTTGATGATGTCATCATCACTGTGACTGTCAAAATCAATCATTGAACAGTTGAAGCTTATGTTTTCATTGAGCTTTGCTTAGACCTAAAAAAGTCGCTTCAATATTTGGCGGATATCATGGCTATGGTTGATCATGTGCAAGGGAAACAACAGCTGGATAGGGTGACCGGCTGCTTGATGGTGAATCAAGGTTTATGGATGGATGGTGGTGGTAAGCAATGTTAATGACAATTCTTACGGATTAGCTGCGGTTGATTCTAATGACCAAAAGTAATCTGGGTGACCATTGACAATGGTGAGTCTTGATGATGCACTCTGGACAAAGGATATCGGGTTGATCATGGTGAATGGTCATCTGAACGATAAGGGTCGGCTATGAAGCAATGCCTCTGAATCACTGGCGTTGTTTGAGACGGGGCCGCCGCGGCACCGCTTCGTCCCAGTTCAGCATGAGGAAGCATTATCAAAGATAAAGTTAGGACTCAGAGATTAAGTTTGGTGAGTTGTCAAAACGGATCTCAAGATTCAAACTTATCTTAAGATAATGCTAACTTCAGATTCAAACTTAAGATCAACAAACATCATCCACTTTGTTGATCTTGAGTTGCTCTCGAAATTGTGGGTAACTTTAGTCATTCATATCCACCCAACCAACCCATGACCATCAGCTTTGCCAAACCTGCCACCCAGCAACGCTGGCAGAGCCCGAGGTTTTCGCATCGCATGGGTGGATGGCTCAGTGAATCGGTGTGTTTTTTCGCTCGTTGGTTGAACGAGGTTTGTTCATGATCAACAGCATAGGGTCAACAGATGGTTGTGAGATGGTGAAATATGATCAGCAGATACTTATGTCACGCTTCGAGGATGGTCAAGAATCGTCAAATCACGCTTTTAGATGATGGTTGTCACATGGTTACATGTCGGTGAGATAACGCTTACATGATCCTCCATAGATGATTAAGCTGCTGGGCCACGGCGAGGGATTGAGCTCAGTTCATAGACAATAAGCGGCGAATAGCGACGATGATCAAGATACAGTATTACTCACAGTGGATTGTCATGGTTGACGATTGCGGACAAGCAGCAATAAGAGGCAAGGATCAACAAGTAGCAACAATAACCAAGGGAAATCATGGAAAGTGTAAAGAAATCATTAGCAATAGGTGAATTGTCAAAGATGGTGAATGTCCGTTGCCGGCGTACTCTACAAGAGAGTCTCACCAACAAGGGGTGGGAAAAAGTTGGGGCTTGACCCCACAGTGGTCGTAGCGGAATGCACTGAAGGTGGTGCTTTGGGGTCTTGGCAGCTGCTTCTTCAGATGTATATAAATTTGAAATGGCCATTGCGGATTGATATCAAAAATGATATCCTACACGTATTATTGATCCAAAAGAGCTGTAATAATATTACTGATCACATTTAAACAGCTATTCACCATCTGTAGAACTTCTTGGTGCAAAACGGTTGATGACTGCGCTTCATCGCGCTGCGCTAGGACTGCAACTTCGAAGCCTCTCAGCTGCTGCTCCCAGGGGGGCGCACCTTGGAATTTCTCCTCGTAGCTTGGCGGCGCCGCTGTTGCCATGACTTCAGGGAAACCATGGGACCACCATGGGACCACCATGGGACCACCATGGGACCACCAGTCCTGGAGCTCAAATCATCGGAATACAATGGATGACGTGATGACTGCACGGTGATCAGATCTTGCATTGGTCTTGGCACGGATTGTTGGCTATCTTTTGAGATGCTGTCCTGAAATGCTTCAAGTGGCTGAGAAAGCCGTGTATCAGCTGGCAGAGAGTTGAAAGGCAACTGTTGTTGCAAGAACAATCAATCCAAAAACTGCAGCAGAATGACAAAAGGAACCTTCAAGAGAAGACAGTTATTTATAGGTTGTTGTCATTGATACCTACGGTAGCTTCTGGTGGTGACACAACTGGGAACCCGCGGGGCACCGCAGGCAGGCTTCTTCACGGGCTGCATGGTGAATCCGGATGGTCGATCCATCAGCTTCAACATCACACGCAACATCAAGGTGGGAGCCATTGGCCTGCTGAGTAAACCATGCTGTGTGATGGTTAGCTCTGATGGTGAAAAACAAGGAGGTCGTAGTGATGATGATGATGATGATGATGATGATGATGATGATGATGATGATGATGATGATGATGATGATGATGATGATGATGATGATGATGATGATGATGGCAACAAACAAGCATGGTGAATTCCAGCACTTGGGATATTGATCCGTAAATGCATATGTCGTAGGTGATGGTGTATCCATGTTGGGTTTGTGGGTCAGCGCTTTTCATGATGTGACTCAGAAGAGATTGTCCACTGTTTGACTTCGAAGGGCTGATGGTGAAGGATATGGAGATTTCACAAGTGAAGACGTAGCTTGCGTAGATTAACCATGCAAAGACAAAGAATGTGAAGGTGCAAGAAACAGGGATGAATGCAATAGTGTAATGATGATTTAATGGCAAACAATCTGAACAAGAAAGTCAGATGTTTAACCAAGAAATGATGATTCTAATATTGATTCCATGTTCTTGATTTGTCTTGGAAGATGCTAAATCCCTGTTGTATAGAGTATGTAATGCCTTGCTGGAAGTTCCTGTGGCAAGGCCGTGACATCGTGGACCTTCTTCACCATCCACTCAGTGCCACTTGGACGGCGCTCAGAGCATCCCCAGGTTGTGGAGATGGCAGCTTTACCGCAGATCTCGCCACTGACCAGCCAGGAATCCTGGAGTGGACGAGCTTCCTGCTACGACAGATCAGCTGGGCATCCTAAGGGCTGGGAAGGTCGCCACGGCTGATGGTAGTGGTTAGTGGCGGTTAGGGACGGTCAGTGCTTCGTGAATCACCATGCAGTGTTCCATCGGTCGTCTTTGCGAACTGCTGGCATGCTGCCAGCATGGATGGTATGTTCACTGTACACCATCAATTCCCTTATGTCCCTTCCAGTAACGATTCATGGTCACTGCGTGAATACAACAGCTTGTCAAGTATGGTTGCTATTTGATTGCCTTCAATGGTTTTTAGGGTGTTTTGTTTGACTTGAGTTCGCTAATAAATTTCGGCAGACATCCTCAGCCCATAGCTGCGGTGAGATGGACCAACCACTACACATCACTTGCAACATCAACGCTTCATGAAAACTACCCTCAACACTACCAACTGTTCATCGACATCCACCAACTGATCAACCATCACAGTCAATCAACTTATGATCAATCACCACTCATCGCTCATCATCAGCCATCAACCATCAGTCACCATGATCATCAACCCTCAACCATTCATCGCCACATTCACTCACCATCAACCATCATTTCACCATTAAATCACCATAAAAACCATATAAGTTCCATATAAGCAACACATAAACTCCATATAAATCCCATCAACATCACCTCATTCACCAGGGTCACCCAGTCACCTACCAAGCTGTTGCCGTCCCAGGTCCATGTGGAGCCTCCAGGTGGGCGGCTTCAGCGCCAGTGGCGCCATGCAGCTGCGCCTCCGAAGCTTCCAGGCGCTGCGCCATCGAGGTCAACGGCCACCTGTCAACCCGCGGGAAGCAGAAGAAAATGCTTGGCTTAGGGTAGTTTAGGTGGTTTATATGGTGGTTTAGGTGGTTTGTATAGTGGTTTAGGTGGTTTATATGGTGGTTTAGGTGGTTTGTATAGTGGTTTAGGTGGTTTATATGGTGGTTTAGGTGGTTTGTATAGTGGTTTAGGTGGTTTATATGGTGGTTTAGGTGGTTTGTATAGTGGTTTAGGTGGTTTATATGGTGGTTTAGGTGGTTTGTATAGTGGTTTAGGTGGTTTATATGGTGGTTTAGGTGGTTTGTATAGTGGTTTAGGTGGTTTATATGGTGGTTTAGGTGGTTTGTATAGTGGTTTAGGTGGTTTATATGGTGGTTTAGGTGGTTTGTATAGTGGTTTAGGTGGTTTATATGGTGGTTTAGGTGGTTTGTATAGTGGTTTAGGTGGTTTATATGGTGGTTTAGGTGGTTTGTATAGTGGTTTAGGTGGTTTATATGGTGGTTTAGGTGGTTTATATAGTGGTTCATGTTGATTGATGAGGTTTATAGTCATCACTTTAGTGGTTTTTGAATGGTTCATGACCGAATGTTGATGGGTTTTCATGGGATTTGTTAGTGGTTCAATGTTGGATGGTGGATGGTGGATGGGTTGATGATCAAGTTGATCACCAAGGCTCGGGTTGAGCAATTAGCAACCAGAATCGTTGCGCAGGATAAAGATGATGATTCTGCTTGGGTGATTGAGGTTGGTGAATGGTCCAGGTACCGTTTCGAGGCTATCACCACTCATCGATAGCCCCTCATGGGTGAAAGGATAGGCGCTAATCATGGATTAGAGCAATTTGCAATGTTAAAGAAATCTCCGCAAGTTGAAATCGGAAGTTGGGCCACGTGAGAAGTAGTTGAGTTGTCGTTATGTCAAGAATATTGGCAACTAAGCAATCCTGGATTGTTTGCGAGCTGGGACTTACGTTTAACTGGTGTTGCAATTTTGTTTGTGGTTGTTGGTCGTCTTGAGTACTACATCTATTCTGCCCTGACATCAGCCTTTTATCAAACATGACAACCATTGTTTCCAATGTCAACATACATCAACCATAGTTCATCATCAATAGGCCATGGTCAAGCAGAACTACCCATCCTTAACGGGTCCTTGTGGTTGTCGTCCTTGTCGTTTATCATCCCCTGGTACCAGCTTCATGAGCGCAGGCGGAGCTACGCGCATTGCCGCATTGGTACAACGTGCCTTGACGTCGCGGCTCCGGGTTGTTGCTTAACGATGGCAGATGGATGGTGATCAATGGCTAGTGGTGATGGTAAGTGATAGCAAACAATGGTTGGTCATGATAGCAAGCGTTTGTTTGTATTGGCTGGTGATGTTTGATGATGCCTATTGATACTTTGTGCTGCCTTGCCAATACCAAGACTCTGGAATTGTGAGCCTGAGGGGATCCAAATCAGTAGGGATACCCTCAAGAAGTTTGGTTACAAGCAATAAGGGTATACTACTTGCATAGAAGCAACAGGTGTACAATCTAGGGATAGTATTTGATATCATGACTACTTGTCCCCACAACTAGAAATACACACAGATAGCGAGGCTCACGGGTGTGCTATGCAAGACAAACTGTTGATGAAAACCTGAGAGTTTGCCGCGAAGAATGCCTGCAAACAGCTGGCTGTTCAGTTCAAGTTCACTTGTCGCACATTCAATGCATTCCTGTCTGTTGAACCCACTGTCTACCACCGGTCTGTTGAACCCCAAGTTGTTTTCCAAATGAATTGATACCAGCCTTACAATCGACGCAACAAGCAGAACATCCATGTGGTTTGAAGCATTACGAAAAATGTGACTGTTAACCATTATGAGCCACTGTCACCCAACCATAAGCATCATCATCAGCGTGACGGATTAACTGTTACGAACAGCATCATCAACTATCATCAACAACAGTATCATCCATCATTGGCCATTATTGACCATCACGAACAACATCGTCAACTATTAGCAACATGTCATGCCATTACAAGCCGTTCTTACCTACTAATTACGGCAGACCTTTGGATGCGCAGGCCACCACCCGGCCACTGCTGCTGACCTTCACGTCCTTCTCAGCAGTTCCGCCACTCGGCACTGGACGGGGATGACCACCTGGGCGACAACCAAGGCAGGCACCAAGCCATCAGCGGTCATCGTGGCAAGGATGCCATCGAAACAGCACTGCGGTGCTAGCAGATCAAGATGATCATGAAATCATGGTTCATGATCATCATGATTTCGTCGCTGTCATTCTGCCATCGTTATTCCCAACTAGTCTAACTCGTCTTTGCTTTGAAGAGATTGGTAGTCAACAGCTTATTCCTAGATGGTATTCCAGATGCTACTGATTCACCTCTATCATGGTTCCGTTCCCCAATGGCTGGTTGCTTCTATTGAATGACGACCGGCTCCGGATAGCCATGACTAGTGGTTTGCCTCTACCACCCGTTAGCTTGTGATGATATCACGTTCTGACGGTGTTTGGACTGTATTTGTGATGCACCAAGAGTGATTGACAGCAACAACAACGACAACGACAACGACCACCAGTCCTTGCAGTTCCATTTCACAACGCACCTCAACGCACATCGCTGCAGCTGTTGCTGGTTCACCACTGGCTCCGCCCAGGACCGGGGGCTACGTCGTGCTGACAGCCCCGGATGCCATGCGCTTCCCTGCTGAGCAGTGTGGCGTCGACACCTGAGGATGGGGAGGTTTGGACAACAGCAATGCTCGCAACGGAATTGTCCATATTGAATGTGACCAATAAGTATGAATATAAAGATTTGAGAATATGAATCGACTACGAGTGATAGATTCTGAATATATTAGTTTAATATGTTGCAATGGAACCACTAAGTAGCAGCTGTGAATGATTGTAACCGTACTTGTTGACCATCATGTATTAACATTAGAACCAGTAGCTATGACGGCGATAGTTGGGTATCAACCATTGACAACTAAGTCTAGTTTGTATGACATTACTTTTTAGTGGTAAATTGTTCAGTATTCACACTGAACTATCAATCGGCAATATTGAACCATTCACAGTTGTTGATATTCCTCGATGGTTATCATGAAGATTTGTATTGACACCAACTGCTAGTCATGGAAGTATCAGTGTTTCTTGTCAACTATACTTTTGACAATATCATGTTAGTTGAACTATACTTGAGTTTATGGCCCCTTTAACAACAATGGCTCTTATACCCGACAACATTTCTAAGAGATAGTGGGATCAGTGGGACGAGCCACAGGGGTCGCGCTAAGGACTCGGCCACTCTGCCAGTACTTCCCAGCCAACCCTTCAGTGCCTTGGTGATGGGTTGAAAATGGCCGGGATGGGAGCAGAACCCCCATGGATGTCCTATCATAGTGGCGCAAAACTAAAATCATGAACAAGAATCCCATGGAAAGACTCTCTTCTATGTATCTTCCATCCACCTGAAACCAAGACATCCCCACTTGAAGGAGGGACCGTTGTTTTATTGTTTCATACTGTTCCTTTATGAAAGATCAAAGCTTTTGGGTACGAGTGGCAACTTTCCTGACCTGGATCTACCATGATCTACCTATCATGGACTCAGATTGTTGGTGATTCCCTTGTCGGCAACCATTTGAAACCAGTAGCAGCATTCGCAATCATCAATGGATAGATTGGCAGCTGCAACCATCAGCAATCTTCACTAAAAATCATCCCATTATTAGATATCATTAGGTCGAACTGTTGACCAACTATTGGATGCGTTGATTCAGTCATTCATGGACCATTAGATTAGATGCAAAAGCAACTTGCTGAGTCATGCTTGGACCACTTCAGCGCTTGCTTTATTAGTGTGTTGCTTCTGGTTTTACCGTCGGTGGCATCATGTCATCATGTGGTTTGTTATGATCGTACTTCATACTGCCAAAGCATCGTTGCTAGTTATTGAGTATCAACCAGAGCCATTATGCATAAATTGGTGAGTGATTTTCAGCCGTTCTGGTTTCCATATCATGGTGCACCATTGTTGGAAATAAACTCAGCATTGCTGATCGTCTACCGAACTCCCATGATCGAGACAGTCGTGATCGTTCATCATCACCGTTAGCAATAGTCAGTATCAATCACACTTATTAAACAAAAACCATGACGATTGACCACCACCATTCATCATCAAGATTAACCGCCATTAACTCTCATTCACCTTCATAAACCATCATATCAACCATTATAACAACCCATCATATTGACCACTCTATCAACCATCACTCCTCGTTACGGTTCGAACCTTTCATTAACCATGACATTGGCCATCACATTGACCATATCATCATTTGAGAAGCATTCCACTTCGGCCAAAGGAGCTCTGGGCACTGCGCCTCAGCTCACCAGTAGCTGCTCCTTGGTTTGCAGCCAGTGGTGTCCAGCACTTGGTGAGTTGTGGTTGATGGTTCGTGGATGGTAGAGTCGATTGTTACCAGATGGCTCTTATATGGCTGATACTTCATGGATCCTCAATAAAATGATTGATAATAGATTGCTCGAAAGCCATGACCTGCCACTGCTTTGGCTTCCACCGAGAGAACGGCGCAGGCGAAGTGGTGGAGCAGTCGTTGCGAATCGCCGTGCTGCAGGGCTCCTTGCCCTCGGGGACCTACGAGCTGTGACTCGGCACCCGTGACGCGTGGCTCGGGAGGAAACCTCAAAGTCGTGGCGGTATCTGCTTAGTTGCAAGACCTTGGTGTGATGAATCTGAATCAGGTGAAGTCACGAAGTGGGAACAATTCTTTGTCAGCAAGTACTAATGAGTATCTGTGGTTGTGGGTCAGAAAGCGATACCTCCTTTTGCCATGTTCCGACGAAATCAAAAGAATAGCTGCCTTGACGAGTAGGATGTTCGCCTACTCGATTTTGGTAGCATTGGTTTTGACCCATGCCGATGTCACTGGTGAAACCAAAAGGATTTAATCATCAACCAGTTGCTACATGTTGTTGAGTGACTTGGACCCGTTCCATAGCATTGGCTGTGATGAGTTGCGAGTACTCCCATCACTACGGTGATTGTGGGTCGGTTTGCTATCTATTGGCTTGTTCATATTCTTGCAAAGGTTGCTAGGTGTATTGATCGTACGTGGTACAGTCGTTCATAGCATGGTGGTGAGGGATCTCGTTGCCAATGCGTTGCTCCCAGGCGCTTCATCGTCACAAGTCACAACAGAGGCTGGGGATGCTGAGCTGATCAACGGGCGCCTGATCGAGCCTACGCAGAACTCTTCCCCAACCCCTTTACTTTTAACCAGCCTACAAGAGTAATTACTGGTGGAATGCCTTCGAATGGAAATAGCTACTGGTGTTTGCTGTTCATTATTCCCTACTCCTATTGGCGGCCTGATTTTGTCAGTACATTTTGGGGTAACCTTACTAGAACCCTTACCATTATTTGTTGCCAATTGACTAATTTAATAAGTGCTATTACCCAAGGCATCAGACACTCACTTTGCAGCTAGCCATGAAATGATGCTTTCCAATCATTAAGTATTTGACTGTTCATTAATATGGCTCAGTTAGTTGATCAACGCTCCCTACTGATTAGTTGACTAGTAATTCATCATATGTGTCAATTCCAAGTAGTTGTTCATTGTGACTCGCTAATGAAGCAACAGTTCACCATGCCAACTGGTAAATTGCGTGTTCAACCACCGATTGACTAATCATCTAGTATTACCGCTACTGTGATCAATTCGTAATTAATCATAATGAGTTGACTAAATGTTGATTAGTTGGCCAGAACTACTTAACTGACCATCAGTTGATTATGCATCAACTGACCAACACTTGTGCAGTTGATGAGTTGACCGTAAGCATTGTGATGACCATTAGTTTCTGAAATCCATCAGTATTCTCATGATATACCGTTTGCCATTAGCTAACCGTTAACAAACGCATATGTTTCTTTGCACTTCATTCACTATTTGACCCTCAAAAACATTGAGTTTTAGTTCATCATTAAGGTCATGGGTGAACAGGTCATGCCTCCATCATTAAGTGCTGAGTTCACCATGGCAGGCACCGGCACTCTCCGCTGGGGCCTCGACAGCTGGGCGCCGCAAAGCTGCGACGAGAGGTGCTGCGTCAGGTGCGACACCGCAAATGAACATGGCGGGTTTCAGCTCGGGTTCCCGTTTTGGTTGATGGACAACTAGATGGCTAGTGTATGAGTTGATGAATAGATGGCTAGTGAATGGTTAGTGGATGGTTACTGTTGTCAGTTTTGAATGGGGATGCTTGATGAAGGTTGCTTGATGAAGCCCTGATGGTTCATTCAGGTCGAGTGGTGAAAGTGGTGAATGATGGTAGGTTGTAGTGATTAACGATTGTTGATATGGTGGTTAAATGGTTTTAAGTGGTGTGTTGATGGTTTGTTCATGAAGGTTGACTGTACGTAGTGCTGGATGATGATTCAAGATATTGCTTTAGGGATGACTAGTGATGATGTTCATGATCGGTTTTTTGTAGAGGATGATGAAAGTGGGTTTAACTTGCCTACTTCGATGATCAAAAGTCGTAGGGTGGTTGAATAAGGTAAATCATCCGACTGCAAAACCCGCAGGTTCCATGTTCCCCCGGTGTCACACACCGCAGGCGTCCCCACTTCCGCAACATCGTTGGCCACTGGGATGCAGCGGCCGCTGGCAGTGTCATCCAAAGAAATGATAAACTTCAAGGCATGTTAGGACGATGAACCATGTTGACCATGGTTCCATGAATTGATTGCAGTAGTTAGTCAGTGAATTGGTTTACCAGCTAAGTAACTAGCTCATGGTAGTCAATTCATCTGGAACCAGTGAGTACTCAATCATCAATGTAGCCCGTAAATAACCATTATTGGCCATAGTTGACCATGGTTCTATCCAGAATGTGTTGGCCATTGTTCTGTCCATTCCTAGCCATATGTTTAACACCTTGTTTAACGATTTTGAATCGTCAAGAAGCATCACAAGGTGAATGATGATCAATGATGATTCATAGGTGGCACAGATGCTACGAGGATGGATCAACATCACATTTGCACCACAGGTGATCATCCAGAGGTGACTATGCAAGACTTCAGGGTACCCAGACCACAGGATGACGATGACTGGCTCCCAAACACCTCACCTCGTGACCGCCAGCGTGGGCAAGGCTTGGACACCATTGAACTCCTGGATACAGCAGCGCCAAGCTCAGAGTTTGAGGTCGGCACAGTTGATGACCATTCTTAAACCAATATCAAGTGCTGCTAGTATTGACAATGATGGTTGCTGATGGATAATACTGTAGTTGTCAATCATGATTAATTGGTAGTTGCTAGCCGCTATCAACTGCGAGCCGTTAGGAATGATTGGTAACAACTCTTATCAATCAGTCGCAACAACTACAACCAAGTGCGCAAGTGTGGTTTGATGCGGGCCCTGTGCGACTAGCCAATGAGGTCTTCTACGCTCATGATGCGTCGTTGTGAGAAAAGAATTGCTGCTTTGATGTGGATGAGCCGTTCAGTTCTCAGTTATGATTTTACTATAGGTGTGCAGTAAGTATTGGATGCAGCCTTTGTTGTGATAGTTTAGGTTTGCAAGAGATAGCCGAAGGAATTAATTACTACCTTTAACGATAATTCTATGTGGTTGCACCGTCTGGTATCTGCTGACCGGTCAGCATCCATGGGGATGATGACTAAATTGTAAGAATCTTCTTGTATTTTGGCCGGTTCTCGACGTGTCGCATGCTACTTTGTACGAATTCTGGCGACCAGAACGCTTTTCTGGCAATCCTGATTACTTGTTTTTTCAATTTTCGTCAGAAACTGATCTAAGAAGGCAAGGCCATCATATTCCCGCAACTGACCTGCTTTGGCTCAACAGATTATGTTATAACCTCGGTGGTTCAAGTTGGCAAGACGACAAGTTAGGATGCAAAAATCCGAGCGACAACCAGTGATCAACAACTCTTCACGGTTACAAATTCTGCTAGAAGTGTTATTGGTTCAATCCCCTACTCTTGTTGCATAGCGGTAGAAATCCAAACACTTGCAACTTATGCGCAAGAAACTTGGAGGCGCATGGCCACAGATGCTCCATCAACAGCCACCCATCACCGTTACCTTTTTGTCGTTGCTATGATGGACTCCGCCGCAGAGGGGGCCTTCTCAAGTCAGGTGGAGGCGGGGCAGCGACCAACTGATAAGAATGACGGGTGGATGTAGCCATCGTCCAACCAAAACGGTAGTCATCAGCCCATGGGTTTTATCATGATAGATGTAGAATGGACATGAATGGACATGATCATGGTTTCATCATTTTCATCAGTACGACCAGTAGCGGTGATGGCGCGGATAAACTAATCATTATCATTACTCAACATGAAAAACAATTGTGGCAAGGGTTCATTCATCTGTCACCAATGCTCTGACAAGATGGGTTTCTAGTGGTGATGATGAACGTGTTTGCTTTCATGGCGATTGTGATGAGAATACATGATTCGATGATGATGATGATGATGATGATGATGATGATGATGATGATGATGATGATGATGATGATGATGATGAGGATGAGGATGAGGATGAGGATGAGGATGAGGATGAGGATGAGGATGAGGATGAGGATGAGGATGAGGATGAGGATGAGGATGAGGATGAGGATGAGGATGAGGATGAGGATGAGGATGATGATGATGATGAGGATGATGATGATGATGATGATGAGGAGGATGAGGATGAGGATGACGCTGACGCTGACGCTGACGCGGACGCGGACGCGGACGCTGACGATGACGATGACGATGATCATGATCATGATCATGATCCTGATCATCGTGGTGGTGGTGGTGGTGGTGGTGGTGGTGATGGTGGTGGTGGTGGTGGTTACGGTGACCGTGACGGTGACGGTGACGGTGACGGTGACGGTGATGGTGATGGTGTTGGTGATGATGATCATCATCGGCGTCGTCGTTGTCAAGATTGTGATGCTGATGATTCTTGATAGATTGTTCTGATTGATGATGAATTGTGATGACGATGATGTTTGGTCATGTTTCAATGATCATCAAAATAGTTGCCAGCTTGCGTCACTTGAACATGTATGGATTGCCCCTTTGAACCCTGCCCCCTTGACATATAATGCCACACCGTTTGCTGTATTTCTAAAATGGTTGCAGCGGAAAAATGTTTGTACTTGCAAAACACAGTAGTGGCAAGAGCCAGGGTGCAACTTCGTAAGCAGACTGTCATTGTTTCATGTACCTTGGTCACAGTGGACCTTCACACTATTGATTAGCTGCTTCAAACATTACTGTAGTTGGGAACTTTGACCTTCAAAAATTGGCACACATTCATTTTAGGGATGGGTCAAACACGTCACCACCAATGGGGTCCTGTCACTGCACAGCTCAGGATTTAGAACAGGGGCAACCGGAGCAGGAAGAAGACACAACGGAGGCTGGGCAGAACCGCTTAGCGAAGGACGTTTGGAGCTGTGGAAAGGAACCACAGAACTTGGTGCAAAGACTGAAGGAAGAGACCTGGTTGATCTTTCATAATGGCCACTACATATGGTTAACAGTAATTAGCGTTGGCCATCACTAAACATCACTAAATGGTTTATGATGGTTACACGCTGTCTGATGATTCTGAAAGCAATGGAATTCGAAATGGCCATGTCCACACATATGTTCCTGGCTTCAAGCTGTGCTTCATCTCGTGCCAGGGACCCTCAGCTCCTAGCAAGGCGGGAGCCGAGTCATTGAGGCTGACCAAGGTCGACAATTGAATAACAGGTCGCTGATGGCGGTAGCTGATTCTGACTGTTATGACATCGAGGATTTGACGGATCTTTGTACATCAACTGCGGCATTGATATGTTCATCATAGCTGACCTGCTGAGATTATGATGTCAAAGATTTTATCGATACTTATCACGGAACGTATGTTTGTGAAGGAAAGTCAAACACATGCAAACCGTCGTTCAAACCAATGAAAGGCTATCACCAACGGTCACTGTGTGACTTGAGCCCAGTAGACAGAGCCTCTCATGTTCCGCTCGCTTGACGCTGCGTGTGCAGATTACTACCAGCTATCGGGCTTCAGCCGGGCAGGCAGGAACAGCAACCGAGTGTCATTGAATGATGATCGGTAGGAGATAGATTTCAGTAGTGATGGTTAATCATTGAATCACTGGCCAATGATTAATTATTAATTGATGCATTAAATGATGGTGAATGATGATTATGGACTTGTGAATCCTAGTTTGCTGTGGGGGACCCAACATTCACCAACTATAGGGAGCTGTCAAGATGGTTAAGGCTGAGCACTTTCCAATCAATAGGTGGCTTGGCCGGTGCTCAGAAAGAAATTGAATGCACAACTAGTAACAAGAAACCAACGTCTACAGCGTTTGATGTTGCCAAAAAACAACCCATAACCAACATTGGCCAGCTGTGGACATACCTACAACCTTGCCATGATCAACCTTACCACGCCTACCACTAGTACCGACTGCCACAATGGTCACCTCAGCTGGGAACACGATATCGTTGGCAATATCGCTTGAGCTCATGAGCACATTGGATTCTAATCGGGTAATATTAGATGCTTATAAATCCATGTCTGTGGTGAGGTCATGATATGGTCACTTCACAGACGCTTCCTTCCAAGGGAACTCCGCTCGACTTGAGCAACTCTGCGGAAGCCATCAATGGCTGATGGTAGTTAGCTTATCCCCCGTGAAGCCAATGAAGTGAAGATGGACACGAGCACATGATTTAAGTTGACAACCCCACCATTGTTGATGGTTCCTGAGCCCACCTATTGCTTTCCCTTGTCATCGCCAGGTATTGCCTGGTGAGTCATTGCAGCCTTTGGATGCGACTCACAAGGTGCAGTTGGGTGTACTTGGATCAGCAGTCAGGGCTTGATCGATACTGATTGGTTCACTGTCAACGGTTGCTGGGAAGTAACTGGCAAGTGAAGAATTCTGCGGTCTTCTGGACCGTTCCCGGACCGCAAGGGTTCTTGCGTTCCTCACGCTCACGATGAATTGCATCATGATATATCGTGATTATCATCACAACAGCGGACTACGTGTGATATCAGTGATATCTAATCTATCACCATTCAGTATATCAGTGACATCTATCTATCAGCTTTCGTGGGGTCACCACTGCACAGGTGCCAAAAGCGGCGCGCAAAGTGAGGAAACCGCGGCCCCTGCCGCCTCCGCCTCTCGAAGCTGCAGAAGAGGCACGGCGACTCAACCATCGATGCAGTTCCCACGACTGTGGTCATCTCACCATTCTGAAGCTCAGAAGGAACCACGAATTCGTAACCCCAAATTCGTGATAGTGATGGTTACCACGAATTCGCGACAGTGATGGTGGAGTGGTTACTCAAACTGTTAAAACCAAGTTGTTTTGCACAAATGGCATGCAGAGATGTCTTTGAAGCAAGGCATTGCAAGACCTGGAGGAAGGAATTCACAAGGCGGTACAGGCTCCAGAGAAGCGATGCAAAGGTGTCAACGAGGACCAAGTTGTGGCTCCACTTTCTTTGGACTTGAAAATTTTGGCGAAGTCATTGGACTATTGAGCAAAAGCTTGTATCATCTTAAAACTTTGTAAGTTTAAAGTACTGCTGTATCATTTGTGTTTCTGCGTGCGACTTGTGGACTTGAAAGTCATGTGCTCGACCGAAGTTCTGCGGAACCTTCTGTGAAGGAAAAAGGTGGCAGTGGTGGCGGTGGTAAATCTCCAGAGGAGAAAGACGAAAAGGAGAAGGCAGGGCAAAGACAAGGGCAAGGGAGCTCCTTTGAGACATGTCGGGTATGACGGTATGAGGGTGGTTCTCAATGACGTTGCTAGATTCGCCAATTCTTCAAATTTGCTTCTATACAATTCTGATGTCTCGTTTGATTTTGATTGCCCTCCGAAAAGCCCAACTTCATTGGTTGATGATGTAAGAGGGTCCATTCATCCATGGTCGAATGTCCGTTTCGGGAGACCAGCACGATGATTTTTGTCTCCTCGATGACCATGGCATCTGCTCCACATAGGTGTCATCCCTGAAGCATGGGAAGTTCTCCACCGATGGACGCGCCTTGCTGCAGTTTGCGGAGCTGCCCTAAGCAGGTCGCGGTAGAGGTTACCAATGGTGATCCTTATGCCAACATGAAGTGATGGTGCAACACGAACAAGAAGTTGTTGCTGCCAGATGGTTACAACTGGTGAATTTGTTGAAAATGCTGGCTGAACTTGGTGAATTGGCTGATCTTGGGGAGTTGTGAAGTAGATGAACACCAGGGACCCACAATGAGTGAAGCGACAATTGTTGTTAAGGGTTACTTTTGATAACAGTTGATCATGATCAGTGTGGGTTGTGTCATCAGGTAGTTGAGAATGATCAATTAAGAAATAATGACTGGAAATTGATGATGTCCCATGATTATAATGTTTTTTATTGTTGCTTATTAGCCATTACATGACGTCCCTTGTCAACCATGGGGGATCCAGGGCGGTCTACCATCAAAGGATTTCATGACATGAGAACCCCTTGCTCAGTGGAAAAGCTCATTCAGCGGACAATGGACCATTGAGTACTTATTGAACTGTGTGCATTGTGTGCTACAAGCGTGGGTATCATCCGATGAGAATGCAACACGGGGTTACCAGCTACACAATTAGGCACGGTTCCTGCTGATATTGTTGTTTGTGATGCTCTATGGGCCGAATCATGCTCTATGGTTGATTGTGCCTCGTGATTCTGCCCTGGTAGCAATCAGGACCACGAACCATGACCGCTTCATCGCCATCACTGAGCATCACAAAACGAGTTATGAATTTTCATCATCAATCATTGCCATCATCAGCCTTCACCATTGCCCCATTGGGCCGGATGATCTCCGCGGGGTACCAAATTCATCTTAGTACCATGCTGTCATCGACATTCACGACAACATCAGTCAAGCCATCAGAATTGCATTGACAACATGAGTAACATGAACCAGATCGACAACATCCACATTATTCACAGCAGCAACACCAACAGCTGCAATATTTGAACTAGCATCGTCAACAACTGCAATATGATGAGCAACAACGACAGAAAGAACATCATCAGCAACATCCACAACATCGATGGCACTGTTGACCAGATCCGCAACAACAAGCAAGAGCAGCTTCAATAGTACTACCAATAAGATCAACATCGAAAACAGCGACAATATCAATGGCGTTTCAGATATCAATGATTTCAACAATGAACCTGATGAAATCACCTGCCTGGATGTCAGCCGCCGAGGAATCCAGCACTTTGTGTACATCTCAACGGAGGAAGTGACAGCTGCCGGACTGAATCGATGCATTTTGCTGTCGATTCGCGACCGTTGTAATCACCAACAACGGCACCATGGTTGATCAAACCAACCAAAATCGTCAAAAATGAAACACCAATATGTGCAAGGCATGATCAACACTGGTTGAAATGAACAACCCCAATTGGAGTCCTCGCAAGGTTTAGTTTGTTGACTTGTCGACCGCACCCAAATTCCTCTTGTGAGAGAGTTACTCTTTGGGCCAGGCATTCTGGCCGACTGGGACCCGTGACGACCATAATCAGTGACCATTCTTTCAGTTTTGAATGATGCATGAGATTGAACCAGCAATCGTTGATGTGATGCCATTGATCTCTCAGTATTTCCATCGTTATCCTTTATCGAACGCTAGAGTGAGTAATTGAATCCTCATCAACAGCCATCAACCACCATCATGGACCTTCATCATCAACTATCAACAATAATTTGCCATCACTAAGCATCCTCAACCATCATGATTAATCATCAACCATCAACGATCAACTATCCTTGACCCTTGTCAGTCTCATGTGCCATGGGCTGAGGACCTTGCTGCCAAATCCTCGGATCTCTTTGACACCATCCTTCGGCACTGGAACCTGCCAAGGTGCTCCGCTCAGGTCTTCGAAGTATAAACAGGAGAGATTGATATAGAGAGAGAGGTGCATTCATGTATAGAATATAGATGAGTATAGTAACTAATAATGGTTGATGACTTTTGGATAGTGGATAACTCCTCACCCATGGTTTAATTGGATGACAGGCCATGGGTCAAGCTACAGGCCAGCTGAGTATGCCATCTTAGGGGCCTATTGAAGCATATTATCAGAACGCCTTGTGTGAGATCGTTGAAATACACCATCGGGGGACATGTTCCAGGATGCCATGAACCGCAAGAATGGTCCAATCAACTGTTAACAGCAATATGTTGGTTTCATTTAGTTTTTGAATAATATGTAGGCTACTTACATACCAATCAATAGCAGGTCTATACCTATTTTTGTTTACACCTATTGTTCTTTTTACCTATTGTTGATGTTATCGGGTGTCATTTTCAGAACATAATCTATTTTCTGAAATCCATTTTGGTTCTCAATCGTTGGGGATACGTCCTTGTCTCAGCAAGGCCGCAGCTCCTCATCAGATTTCAATCAGGCGCATTGGGTGAGTGACCTGAAGTCCGATCCTGATTAATGGTAGCCATTGGCAAGGATGCAGCATTATGAACACCACGGTGCATGCTCAATAGTGGTTGACAAATCATAGCGGTCAATCATGATGACACCAATGCATCGCTGATAATTGCTTATTACTATTGATAACAGTGAGTAAAGGGGTGGAAGACATTGGATAATCAATCTGAATTTTGATGGCCTGATCTGATCAAGAATGGACGGATCAATTATCCTGTCCGATAATGATAAGTGGCATACAATGAATAACAGACAACGTGCTTGGGAGACCGTTCATGATGATGAAATTGGATAGCACTCGAAAAATGATGGATTGTATGGAGAACAATCGGCCCATTGTCATGGATCGTGACCGTTCCCATGTTCCAGTGGAAGATCCGTCAGGTTTTGCACATCCAAAGTACTTGTTGGACGAAAAGGAGATCCAGAAGTTCATGAATGATGACACTGATTCGGTGGAAGTTCCAGTGCCTTGGGCCGCACAATCGTGACAAGGGGTCGCGTAGGAACCAGTAGGAATCACAAATTCTATTGTGGAAGTTGAGGGCTGAGACGCTGCAACAAATTCGGGATCCAACAAGCAAAGAGTTCACATGAGTCTACCGGTTACTTTCACGCTCATGATCTTGAGGTGTGGCTTGATGTGGATGATGTTGAACACCTGCAGGTGTGGCTTAGACAATGCTGTGCCTGGTCTCAGGAGATCCGCAAGTACTTTGAACACTTCCGGGAGTATGTGAGACAGCAGCAGCCAGGGGACAACGATGAGGAAGAGGACATCGAGAAGCCGGAAAAGGAGCGCGAGTTGGAGCAGAAGATGGAGCAGAAGGAGATTGACAAAGCTGCCTTGAAGCTGTTGAATCAGTTCTTGTTCAAATCATTGAGTGCCCCGGCCATCCATGTTGACATGCCTGTTAGAAAGTTGTCCCTACCTTTCCCCAACGCCAAGAGGTGAATAATTTTGGCTTTGTTTTCTCAGACCTTGCATAGTGGGAATATAACTGGTAGCTTAAAAACTCTGACCTTCCTATTCAATAGTTTCAGCAATAGGTCATCCAGGTTCAGCAACACTGGAGAACTTGCCAAGGCTCATAGGTTTTCCATCAACAAGCCAACCAAACAGCCAACCAACCAACCAACCAACCAACCAACCAACCAACCGGGCCAGACTATTCATGAAGCAGGAATAATTCCAATATTCAGCATGATCATCATTTTCTTCTTCATCATCATCTTCTTCATCATCATCGTTATCATGATATCCATTTTCATTTAAATATTTATCATGATATCCATGTGTATCATAATTTTGATGTGATGAACTGTTTTGATTTCACAACCGTACTCAGGTAATTTGATCGCTGCTTGGCCCAACTGTGGAGTGGTGAGTTGCCCAGCCGAGTGTCCATTGAGGTACCTCAGTGCTGACCGTTGCATCTTGAACCAATGAGACATTTGGAAGTTCCGCAATGGTATCAACATCTTAAAATGTGGTCAAGACACCATGTGGCTCTTTTTTGGTGGTCCCATCTTGATACAATTGATACAATTTTGGCAGCGACCAACGTCAGCAATGACAGCAGAGGCAGTAGAACTAACAACCAACAAGAGTCAACAACCAATCTCAACAGCAGCAATAACCACTCAAGAGGATCAGGCAACAAGCGACCAAAACACTCTCAGGAACAACAGAGATCAATCAAGAAACAACGAAGTCCCAATACTATATCCACAACCAGCAACCGCAACAAGAACAACAACAGAAATAGCGACTATGACAGAAAGAGTGATTTCAACAAAAGCAACAGGAGCATCAGCAGCATCAACACGTGTCACAACAGTCAAAAGTCGACAAAGAACAGTAACATCGTTATTGCTAACAACAGCAGTACGAACAACAACCACAACAAAAAGTATATTGACAGTACATAACAGAAACAGCAACAACAGTAACAACGACGCAAACCGCCATCAACAATGGCTACAATACGCAACAAGCACAGCATGAATGCACTACACGCAACACCAGAAGTGCGACCAAAAGGGCAAGAACCAACAACCACCAACAACCAGAACACCACAGCCAGCAAGAGCAATAGAGTGGTTGCGACTGCAACAATGTCACCAACAAGAATATGAAGAAGACACGCAACTTGATCATCCAACAATGACAGCGAGGGCAGTGATATGAAGAAAGAGTATCAGATTCCAAAAAGCTCAAACAGGAACAAAAATGCAGCAAGAAGAACAAGAAGAATCTTGATGGACAAGAGCAAGGCCATCCCCAATACACAACAATTCCAAAAGTAAGAACACCCAGAGCTACAACTTGGAGAACTAACAGCTATAGATAAACATGAATAAACCCTATAAACGGCTGAATAAACATAGGAATTCCTACCGCTCCCAGAGACCTGGAGACTGCATCGCGACGCTGAGGATGTCATTGTCCGCGCTGCGGTCCGCAATCGCTGCTGGATCCTGGTGGAGGGAGGACCGAATGGTGCGGGGCTCAGTTCTGGGATGGTCACGTTTCTCGCTTACGGTCATTGTCATTGAAAATAGTTCTTGTTCGTTGCTGTTAGTTGCTGGCTGTTGGTAGTTGGTAGGTTTTGAAGGTTTTTGGTGGGGAGTCGTTTTTCTAACTGGTGGCTGGTAGTTGTTTGTTGTTGCCTTTTGTTTCTAGTTGTTCGATAGTTCTTTGTCGATGGAAGTTCTTGTTTGTGGCTCATCTTTGTTGTTATTGTTGCTGTTGTAGTTGGTCGTTCCTTTTTTGTTGTTGCTGTTCTGTGTTGTTAGTTCTTGGTATTGGCGCTTGTTGATGGTTTTGGTTGGTATTTGTTGTTGGTATTTGGTTGTTTGTTGCTCTTAGTTGCTGGTTGTTGGTAGTTGTCAAGTTTGTTTGTTGTTATTTAGTTGCTTGTGGTAGCGGTTGTTTGGTTCTTGACAATGCTAGTAGTTGTTGCTGGTTGTTGGGTGTTGTCGTTTTTTGTTACTCTTTGTTATTGTTGCTTTTGTTTTTACTCCTTAGGTTGTCGTTGTGGTTTTTGGTTGTTGATGAGATTCTTGATTGCGGTTGCTGGTTGTTGTTGCTTGTTGCTGGTTGTTGGTAGTTGTTTGGTAGTTGTTGTTGGTACTTGTTTCTGGTTGCTGTTGTTTGTTCCTTTTGGTGTGTATGTGTAAACGTTATTCTTAGTTGTCAATCTTTGATGTTGGTCATCGTTTTTTGAAGTTGCCTTGTTTTTGCTGATCACTTTAGCTTCCTAAAACACACAAATAATGTTATTGACAAGTCCGAGTTCTGAGGTACACCCTGAGGTACACTAGTTGTTATTGATATCCAACAAGAAGAGGTGGAAATGGTTGCAAGCACTTTTCGCCTGCCCCTGTCCAAAGTTGAGCCCTTCCCTTTTGCTAAACCAAAATGCCTTGAGTCGCTTGAGTTTTGCGAAGCCAGGTGGCCTGATGCTGTTGAAGCAAGCTGCCGAGAAATGCACCGAACGCCCTGTGATTCTGGTGATGGATGCTTTCAAGCGTGGGCGATACTCGCCCTTTGGCGATTGATGCTGATGAAATGCTGCTCCTTATGACTGGTTGACCCTGTTGACTAGTGGACAGTAACAATGGTTGGGTATCAGGAGGTCTCCATTCAAGCTTAGCTTGTTTCTATGAAGTGGTAAGCTTTGGGCATAGAATACAGTCTGCAAGAAAATCAGACACAACCCCATAAAGATCAGATATTTCTAACCTTCATCCCAGAGCTCTTCCCATCGCTGTTCTGCCTGTAGGTATCCGAAAGTGGAGAAAAATATTGCTTCCTACTCCAGGGACGCCAAGTTGCAGGATGTGGAGGCGCAGTGCAGAAGAGATCTAAGCATGTCTAATTACCAGTTGGAAAATGGTCAAAGCTTCGTTGTTGGTATCCGGCTGTTGCCAAGCCTGTTCCTTTATAGCAAAAGATCCTGAGGATAGAAATCTTTCGAATATGTTCCGCTGTTGCTTCCCGAAGCATAGCTGTCCCTGAAGCAACGGGTTCCTTGTAGCGCCGCAGACGTTGGACGATCTTGTGAAGATGGAAGGCGAAGATTCCAAGAAAGCCCAGGGCTCAGATGCAGCCATGGAATCCTATGGACACCGTCACGCCCCAACGTGAAGAAAGCACCCGATTTTGGGGACCCAACTTGACAATTACTAAGGTTACTCTTGAGGATGGGCCAACAAACCTAAGCTAATATCAAGTTGCAGTCAAATCTTGAGGAGTAGACTCACTTGGATATCCCTTGGATGGGCCAAGAAGTGAGAACACCGTAGTAACGCTCGAAAACTACGGCACCAGTGCGAACTGCAGCAGTCATTTGGTGTTTGTTATCGCAGGCAGGAGACGCGAAGAAGAAGATCATTGAGAAAATGACGAAATCTGAGTGGGAAAAATTCGAGAAGGAAAGGGAGAAGAAGAGGGCAAAAGGCAGGAATCTGAAGGCTCTCAGCTTTCACGCCTGGGGCCGACCTTGTTGCAGGCCGAAGACCGAGCACAATCACAACGGCCACAACAGCGACAAAAGCATCCAAGAAGAGCAACGCATCGTCGCAAGCCAAAGAGGAAACAGTTTTGTCAACTGGATGGACATGAATTTGTTTCTAACCAAGATTTAACAAAAGATTTTGAAAAACAATAAGATGGGTTTGAAAGAAGTTAAAAACATGAGTTGTTGACTGCTGTGTTTCGAAGTTGAATCAGAGGTAGAACTGTGATTTGATTTGGCCTCAAGTGCTTTGGCCAGTAGACGTAGCTCCCGTTTGTTCAGTTTCACCTTGGGGTAAGTTGAGAATGACAGAGATGACATTTTTTGCTGCAAAAACAAGGTCGTTTTCAAAGCGCCATCCAACAAGGGACCGGGATTGCATGGATTGACCAGCCAGGAGGCAGAATGGAATGACTGGACCATCGAAGACCAGCAAGAAGTAGAGGACCACGGGCTGTCAGCGATGGGTCTTGAAATGTTGAGTGCCACGGAACTGCTTCAGCTTCACCCTATTTTTACTAGCAGTATTTTGTGGGCAATGCAAAGTGTTGCTGAGCAGAGCCGGTTCAGCACAGGACATCCGAATGGAGAGTTCCTTGATGACAACGCGGTTACTGAGACATGCCAAGCCCATCGACAAGCCAGACCTGGAACCATTGAAGCTGCCCGGGGCACCCAGATAGAAGCCGACAGCCTCATTCGAACATGTTGCGGGAAGTCTGCTGCTGGCTGTGATGTGTTTATGTTTGGCGCTAGTTGGTCATTAGTTTGCCAAATTTGGAATATGTGTTCTTTGTTTGAATCAATCATTCATTGCCGGATTGTTTGCAAATGCGTGTGTGTGTGTGTGTGTGTGTATGTGTGTGCCACTTGCATGGTGTTGTCGTGCCAGTTGTTCTTCTTGGTGGGGGTGATAGTGATGTTGTTGGTGTACTTATTGTTGCTTCTTTTGCATGTTTTTGTTTGAGTTTGTCCCTGGCTGGCTGGCCGTGTGCCCACGGGTTTGTCGTCTCTGGTGTGTTCATTGGTTTCATTGTTTCATGTTTTTTGGGGTTTCCTCTCTGATTGTTTGGTTCGTCTTCCCGTTCTTTCTTTCTGTCCAGCTGTGTTTCAGTCCTTGCTTGATCATTTTGATTCCCTTTATCCTCTTTCTTTCTTCATGTGTACTTGTGCCTCTCTCCCTCTCCCCATCTTGTGTTTTTCTTTGTCCAGTTTTGTTTGTCTCTGTTATTTTTGGTTTTCTTGGTATATGTCCTTTACTTTCGTTTTGACTTTCTTTTCGTTTGCTGCTTTTCTTTCTGTTCACCTCCCTTCTTCAAGGTGCTCTTTGTTTCTCATTGGTCTTCTTTGCACACACGCAGATCTTTCTGTCATAGTGTTTTCTCCATGTGTTCATTGGGTGTGGTTTTCCATTCTGTCCGGGTATTTTTTGATTTTGGTATGTGTGTGTGTGTGACTATTTCTTTCTATGGCGATATTGTTTTTGTTTTATCTTCCTGGCCTGGCTATTCATTCCTGTGTCCTTCCTACTTGCTTCTGTTTTTGCTCCTTCTTTTCTTTGAATGCTTCTTTCTCGGGTTGATGGTGGTTGTTGCTGTTGTTGGTCTTGTTCTTCTTCTTATGCTTTATTTTCTCGTGGTCACATTTTTGTGTTTGTTTTTGTCTTATCATCTTTGTTGATTGTGATCATTGTCGTTGTGGTAGTGGATCCTTGTCTGGTTGTTGTGCTTGTTGCTCTCGTTACTTTCTTAGTTATGTTTTTGCTGTTGTTCCACCGTTCTTCCGTTGATGGTGCTGTTGTTGTTATCTTCTTGTTGTCTCTGTGATTTTTGTTGTGGTCGGGATTCTGGTCGGTACATTTTTTCTGGTTGGTGGTGTGTGTTGATTGTTGTTTTGGCTTGTTTGGCCTTCCTTTATCCCGTTGTTTTGTTGTTTTTTCGAAGTGCTGCATTATAATTTCATGAACGAACGAGGGCAATGCCAAGTCATATTAAGATAAGTGTTGATCGGAAGTGCGATTGCCTCTACCATACAGGGGAAAGCACAGCTGTTCTCTTCTGAGATTTGCTCTAAGGGGCGTCGATTTCTGGGATGTGTCACTTGGATTGCAGTGCTGTTGCAATGTTTCCATGTTTGGAGCCCTTGTTTCGCAAGGAAATCAGAGGAAAATGGCTGGCAATGCCAGTCTGCCAAGTATTTGTCATCGAAGAAAGTCAAGTGGAATCATTGGCACTTTCGAGGAGGCGACGGGTGACTGGCCCTTAAGGTCTAAGTGAAAAGGATGGAGGGTCGCCTTTTTTGTGGACAGAGAGTGAGAGATATAAGCCATATCTTTCATGTATTTTAACTATACATATAGATATAGATGTATATATATATATATGTACATGTATGCTACGTGTAAGACAGATGCATTCATAAACAGTTAGCTGGATAGATAGATGGTTGAAAGAAGAGACTGATATATGCTTAGATGTGAGGAAGGATAGGTAGACGGATGGATGTAAAGGTAGGAGCATAGGCATACAGGCACAGACATTTGATTAGATGATGTAATTGAGGGGGCTTGAGTTGCAGATAGGTTGAGACTTGGGTTTGCTTGTATTCAGGTTGAATAGAATGTACAGGGCTAGGCTTGTTTGGATTAGATTGAAAGAATTTAGAGGATGTTGGATTGGTTTAGCTTGGCTCAGATCAAAGAAGAAAGAGTTCGATAGGATCAAGTGCATTGATTTTTTAAAGGTTAGATAGGTACAAAGGTCTGCATGCGTTTTGGTACGCAGAGGTAACAAGGGAAAGACCGAATTCGGTTGGGTTGGGTTAGTGTTGATTGGAGGAGATTGCATTTGGTTAAATTCTATTCGTGAGTAGATTCGGGTGGAATGATGAGCTGACATAAATGGGTTTTGCTCGGGTCAGATCAGCTGAGTTTAAGTTGAATTTGGCATGGCTGAGGCTGATACGGTTTGGGTGCGTTGGTTTGCGTAGAAATTGTTTGGGCGAAATAAAATGGTAGTTGATGAGGCGATTGTTGGCTGCTCTTGACAGGGACGCACTACATCTTCACCGACGCTGTCACAAGCGATTTGCTGACTGATTGTCCCAAGCTCAGTTGACAATAAAGGCCAACAGTGGTTTCAAAGGCTTAGTAATCCTTAAACAGGAAAGAGAATTCGGGATGAAACTTCCGAGATTGACTAGCAACGATAAACGATAGGAAGGCAATGCTCAACGTGAGGTCTTGCACCCAGCGGGTGCATTTTCTTGGGAGGTGGCGATAGCAGCAAGAAGGCTACCTGGGGGCAGCGGAGAGTTGCAGATTCTTGGGGAAGTGGTGTACTGAGCAGACAACTTTCAGCATTGCGCTTGTTGCTCCAGGAACTCATGAGGATGTTGATCAATGGTGAACCTGCGTGGAAGCTTAGAGCTCTGAAGGGCTTCATCAGAGTGATGTCTTTCCAGTGCAAGAAATGTGTTTGGCAAGTGCGAATGTGCTTCTCTTGGCTCTCAGGTGGTCTGTTTGGACAACACTGGACGCTTAACGCAAGACTTTGCCATGGGCTTAGAGTTTCTCACGAAAATGCGACATTTTAGTCAATCCGACGATTGAAACAACCAAAAACAATGCATAAGATTGAGTTCAGAGACCAGTCCAAAGTGGTTTTGAGGTGAGATGATGCTTGTCGGCATTGGGACTTGTGGCTGTGAAACTGTTCTTGGAGATCCCTCCAACAGAGCTGTTCACAGTTCCTTTGGATCAGGTTTGCGTGACTGAGTAGCCATGGGTTCCCTGTTAGGGTTTAGCTGTCTAGCGTTTTTGGATTCACCTTGGGATGCTGATTTTCGAAGCATTAAGAATCCATGTAACACTCAAACAAACATGGTCAAATTACCGTAGTTCAAATGCAGAAGTCAAGCGGGGGCCTTCGGGTCCACTACGAGCGATTTGATGAACCACTGAGAGACGCTTAGTGCTGCAGCCTGCGCTCCCAAGGTCACAATTATTTGTGCAGACAGCTCTTCAGGGACAAGGCTGAGATCCTTGGCACAAGGTCAGGGCTTGAGAGTTTCAGACGTGGTGATCATACTGCAATTGTATCTTGTTATTCACAAAATTCTCAACTTTGCTGAACCAAAATGCAAACTTTAGTTGAAGTCAAAGAATCCTACCGGCGCACGTGAAGCAAGACTATGCTTTGCTTTTTTGTCAACCGAAACTTGAACTTTACTTGAACGATGTCAAAGAGTCCTTCGGGTGCATGTTAATCAGGATGATGTTTGCATTGTTGTTTAACCAAAACATGAACTTCAGTGGAATGGAGCCAAAAATTCCTACCGGTGGATGTCAAGCGAGATGTCTGACTGATTTCTTAGCCAATCAAGCTTGCTTTCCTTGATTGAGCTTAAAAGTCCTACCAGTCTGGACAATGTCAACCAATATTTTTTCAAACTTTGATCATTCAAGGTGTTTACTTGAGTAAAGTGGGGCCAAAAATCTGACGGGTGCATGTCAAGCAACATGACCATTTGATTTTTTAGTCAACCATGCCTAGTCGAGTTAAATGAAATTTGAAAATCCTACAGGTCCATGTCAAGCAAGATTTGTTTGATCTGTTGACAACCGGATTCTTTACTAAAGCCAATGATGTTCAAGAATCCCACCCACGCATATCAAGCGAATTGTTGTTCTTCCATTTTTAGTGAACCCACTCTACTTTGCTTAGATAGATTCAAAGAATCCTACCCGTTGATGTCAAGCAAGATGATCGCTTGACTTGATGTTCACCAAGTTTGCTTAAGCGATCTCCAAGAATCTTGCTGGTGCATATGTAAGATGACGGGTTTTTCCTTTGTCAACCCAGCGTTTTAAATTAGTTAAATAGAGTCAAAGAATCCTACCAGTACATGTCAAAACGATGTCAAGCAAACTTGTTTCCCGAGCTTTAGTCAACAAAGTTGTTTGCGTTGGTTCAATGAAGTCAAAGAATCCTTAGGTTGCATTTCAAGCAAGATGATTGTTTGATTTTTGGAGTCGACCAACTTTACTTCACTTAAATGAAGCCAAAGATTCCGATCGGTTTATGTCAAGCAAGAGAACCTGTGCATGCTTACTTAGCGAAGTCTTTATTACTTAGCTGAATTCACAAGATCCTACCTGTGAATCTCAGACATGATGATTACTTGATGTAGTCAACCAAGTTTACTGTAATCAAATAAATCCTACCAGTGCATGTCAAGCAAGTCTACTATTTGATTTTCTAGTCAACCACGTTTACTTCAGTTAAACAAACTTACAGAATCCTACCCCTGCATGTCAAGCAAGATGCTTTAGGTCCTCTAGGTCGTGTTTTGCTGCTGGTTGAAGGGAGCTGGCAGTTGTTGGCTTCAGCTGAGGAAGGATCAGGAAGTGGACACTTGGAAGTCAAACAGATTTGGTCCTGCAAGGTTTCAGCTTTTACATGTGGTGTTTGGGTCTTCGGTGGTGTGTGTGTGTGTATATGTGCTAAGCTCCAACTATCTAGTTTGATCAAGATTGTTTCGAAGATTTGATGTGTATACCTTTGACTTTTTCGGCATGCACATACATATAAGTGTATATGCAAGGTTTGCTTGTTGGTGCAAAGGGTCTGCTTGTTTTCCAAGGAGGATCTCGGAAAGAAGAAGAGGCCGTTTGCCATAACGTCATGGCAAAGCTGAACGTGTTTTCCCAAGGGAAAATTGATCGACCCTGCGTTCCAGGTACAAGCATGAAAGATCGAAGGGATGGTTCTTTGGCTTATGGCAGATTTCAATTCTGAAGACAAGCCTTATCTCAAAATCAGAGATGCACAAGCTTGCTCTCAGAAACTTTTTGTTGATCAAAAGCATTGTGCAAGCATGCAAGCAGCCTGGCAACTGACCAAGGTCTGCACTCTCTGAAGACCAATCGCCAGCAGGATTTTTACCTCGCCAGGAGCTGTTGACAGCTTGGGGGCTGGATTTGATTTATGTTTGTCGAATTGGTCTAAGTTGCTTGTGGTTGTTTCATAATTGTTGTTGCTGTTGTTGAGATGTTTCTTGATTGTGATGTTATGTGATTGTTGTTTTTGTCCTTATTGTCGGTGTTCTTACCGATATTGCTGTTGACTTTGTTGTTGCTTGTAGTGGTGGCACTATCTCTTGTTGGTGTACTTGCTGTTGGCCGTAGTGGCAAAATGGTCGTTGTTGATAGATTGCTAGCAGTGGCCGCAGCAGGTAGGGTGTTTGTCGTCGTTCATTTTGATGGCCGTTTTCTTGTTCCTAGGGGGTATTGGCAAGGAAGGTGTAGTTCATGGATATAAGCATGTTGTTAAGTTTTTGTTGTTGTCGTGTTGTTGTCAATGTTCTTCTGCTGTTGCTCTTAGTGTTTCTCGGAGCTGTGGACGAATCTCAGCTGTTGGTGCTGCTCAAGCTGGTGGTGATCGGGGCGTGCAGCAAGCAGAGAACAGGAAACCACCGACTTCTTGAAGGGCGATATTGCTCGGAGAACTGTGTTGCTAGGCGATTGAGCGCCACGGGCAGAAAGAAGGAAGGTAAAGGAAGATAAATAGATGCAAATATACATATATAAGATTTATAAGTACATATAGTTCAGGGTTTCGTCATGACAAATACCTGCATATTTGGAGGACAGCTAGTTGCAGAACAGCACATGTTGAAACGTTGTCGAACCCAGAACTTTGCACCATTTGACGTTGCCATTCTTCTTTCGTTTCATGGTTGAGTGTACTTGTGAACTGCTTTCAACTGCAGACACTGAGGTTTAAAACATTGACCTTTGATGGACTGCAAGGCTGCTGGGATTCATTTTGACTGATTCCACCGAAGGTTTTGGAGTGATTCCACGCTCCAAGTTTTGGAGTGGTGAAGCACAAGCTCAAGCAGCACATTGTTCATGGTTTTCTTTGACCCTCTTTGTAACAAAGTTTTCGATAACCCAAGATAGATATCATATGAAACTCTGATGCTCAACTACGAGTTTGCTTTGCTGCAGCTGTTCGTTTGAACCCATGGTTGTCATGTTCATTCTGCCAGCCCTAAGGTACACATGAACGCAACCAAATGGTTGGAGGTATGAGAGGCAATCTTCAGCAGGCCACCTGCAGTGCTGCTTGTTCATGTTCCCGATGTAACCCTCAATGTCTTTATTCTGTTTGTTGTTATTGATGTCATTGTTGTGGCATTTGCATTGCTGTTCGGGTCAGCGTTGTTGTTGTCGGTGTGGTTGCCACTGTTATTGGTGCCGATCACTGTTTTATTCCCAGCGTTGTTGTTGCTGTTGTGGTTGCTGATGTTCATGTTGTGGTTGCTGATGTTCATGTTGGTGGTGTGTGGTGTGATGGTGTGGTGGTGTGGTGGTGTGGTGGTGTGGTGGTGTGATGGTGTGGTGGTGTGGTTGTGTGGTGGTGTGGTGGTGGGTGTGGTGGTGTGGTGGTGGGTGTGGTGGTGGTGGTGGTAGTGTGGTGGTGGTGATGGTGATGGTGGTGTGCTGGTGTGCTGGTGCGCTGGTGTGCTGCATGGTGGTGGCGGTGTGATAAGAATGATTGTCCATGTCATTCTTGTTATGATTATGGTTGTTGTTTTTGCTAATTTTGTTGTTACGGTTGTGTTTCTTGTTTTGTTACTGGGTGTGGGTTTGGCTGTTGGGGTGGTTTCTAACCAGTTTGCTGCTGTTTTGTTGCTGTTATCTATGTCATCATTTGTAAGCCTTTCCATCGATGGTTTTGATCGAATCATTCTTAGCGTCATTGTCGCTGCCACTGTTGTTTTTGCCGATGTCATTGTTGTTATGGGCATTGCTGCTGTTGCTGCTGTGATTTGTTGATCTCGATAGTTGCTGGTGTTGTTGTCCTTGCCGTTGTCCATGTCACTGTTCTTGTCTTGGTTGTTTTTGTTTTTGTTCTTTGTCTCCCTCCTTTTTGTTGTTGTCATCAAAGTCGTTGCTGATTCAAATTTTATGTTTGTTGTGTTCTTTGTCTCCATGTTTGTTGTCGTTGTCGCCGTCATTGTTGTTGTTACCGATGTCATTTGCATTGGCGTCGCCCTTGTGACTGTTAATGTTGACTTCATTCATTTTGGCAATGCTAGTGGTGCGCATGTCATTGTTGTTTTCTTCCAGCTGGTGCTGTCAACATGTTCTCCATCGTTGTTGTCATTGCTGTTACTGCTATCGATGTTGATTTTGTCAATTTCACTACTGGTGTTGTTAGCATTTCGGCTCCTGGTGATGTTTTAGATGTTGATGTACTTGTTGCTAACACTACCGTGTTGCTGCGTCCGTTGCTCATGTCGACATGGTTGGTCGCATGTTTGTTCTTTTTGCTGAAGCTGATGCCTCTGACATCACTGCTGTCGATGACATTGTTTCCATTGATGTTGCTTACCTCGATGTCGATGCTTGTCTTATTCTTGTCCCTTCAACTGTTGCTGTCAATGTCATTGCTATAGTCTTGTTGTTGCTGCTGCAGTTGTCGATGCCGTTGTCGTTTGCTGTTCTTCGTGTTGTTGTTGTCGTCCCCGTTGTTTGTTGTCCTTGGCATTGTTGTTGTCCTTCTTGGTTTTCCTTTTGTAGTCGCCGTCGCTGGCATCATTGTTTCAATAATCATTGTTTGTGGGAGGCGCTTCTGTTGCTAGGACTGTTGATGCTGCTGGTGCTGTTCTTCCACTTGTCGCTGTTTTCTTTCTTGTTGTATTTGTTGCCGTTTTGCATCCCATTGCAGATGTTGCTGTCCATGCCAGTTTTGTTTGTTGTTGCTTCCGGTCTTGATGACATTGTTGTTGCTTGTGCTGCTGCTTGCTTCTGTTGAGGTCCTTGTTTTTATTGTTGTGGGTGTTGGTGCTTTTTGTTGTTCTCGTTCTTTCGTTGCTGTCGATATTGCCTTGTTGTCGTGTTTGTTGACATTATGTTTCATGGTTATCCTTGCTTGGTGATTACTATCTTGTTCTGAATGATGTTTGTAAACATTGTTATCGGGGTCATCTCTGTCATTATTGTGGTTGCAGTTGT
The DNA here is from genome assembly GCA_009767595.1 of Symbiodinium kawagutii. NCBI lineage: Eukaryota > Dinophyceae > Suessiales > Symbiodiniaceae > Symbiodinium > Symbiodinium kawagutii. The sequence continues at coordinate 55,077 of VSDK01003257.1, read as the reverse complement.
TGTGGGTGTTGTTGAGGTTCACGTTGCTCTTGATGTTGTTGACGGGGTGATGATGGTGTTTGTGATAGTGTTTTGTTTTGTCCCAGGGGTGACTGTGTGTGTGTTCTTGATGTTGCTGTTAGTTAGGAGCCCGTCAAGATTCGTCAAGTATTTCCCATCCCTAAAGATACCACAAGTGAATCATACTGATCCGCAAGAGTTTTTGGTGAAAATTCTTTGGATTCCAAGTTGTTGACAGCGCTGTCAATTCGAACTGTGTGGTGTCAGTGTGCTCAACTTAAAGGTCACTTCGTTCACACAGCCTGAACTTTGTGAACTCTTCCTCACGTGCGCAGAACAGCAGCCCGAGAATGAATTTTGACATATCTTGACATCCACAAACTCTTTTGGAGATTGGAACCTTTGCAGACTGATTTCAGTTGCCAGAATTGTCTCGGCAGCTCAGCTTGAGGTACCTGCGAAGAGGCTTGCAGATTACAAAGTTATGCCACTTGTCCAATAGATTCTCAGGGTTGGTATGACAGACCATTGCAGAGCCGGTGTGGCAATTGCTACCTTCCTATGACATCCAATGACCATCTTGTGACCATCTTGTGAAAGCGTGCCCTCATTGGATGCTCGGCCTCAGGTGTTGTGATGGATCCACTGAATCCGCGCGAGTGCTCCGGAGGACACACTGAAGACAAGTTGTTCCTTGGCGGGGAGCTGGAGCACGAAACTGCAAGCTTTGAAGCTGAGAAATACAGGTTTCATAGTAGTAAGTGCAAACAAGAGAAAGAAAATGCACATATTAATATATGTGTATGTAAGTATATAAATCTATATGTTTATTCCTGTGTATATAAATGTATATGTGGGTGTGCATGTGTGAGTTGTGTGTTAAAAGACGCAAATCGAAACTGAAGACTTGGACGCCAAGGTCTATGTGCCTCAGCAACTTCGTCATTTTGGCAAGTGCAGAGCTTAGTTTCTCGGAGGCTTCTTCCAAAGTGACACCAGAGTACAATGCAATGCTTTCCCTAGAACAAGCAAAGCAAATCATAAACGATACATCTCGAGCATCTCCACGTATTTGTTCTTTCTTTCTGATTACAATCGAACTTTATCTCTTCCTGCAAGTTGGTTGAATGCAATTTAGTTTTATGAGCATTTCCAAAGATCCGTTAGCAAGTTTGAATAGTAGCCGTCATTGTTGGTGGCTATGTCTTGTTGTCAGACTATTGCTCGTGGCGGTCTCCTATTCTCGACCACCCACCAGCTGCAAGTACCCCAGATTTTCTTGGGTTTTTTGGTAATGGTTCGCCCTGACACCACACTGAACTCGCGGATTCTTTTTCTTGGCACACGATCAAGTTTGATACTTGAAAGGGCAGCTGCGTACATCAACAGCTTCGTGAATCATGAATACATGTATGGGAAGTGGCATATCTTCACTCCCCCTTTGTGCGTACTGCAAAGTTCGCACAACTTGACCCAAACTACCCCTTCGTCGTTCCATCTGAACAGTAGGTACACATCGGTACTTGATGTGCATCATGGGCTCTGGGGCATCCGCGATCTGTGTGGCATAGGTCGTTCGGTTCTCTCTGGTACAACATGATCCCCTTCTCTATCTTCACTCCTCTTTTCTTCTGATGCTTGAGGCATCCATAGCACCACTGGAGTTCTCTCGCTGCACCCACCCTTGGGTTTTTCAGGTAGTTGCAGTTGGGGTTCAAATGATATACTCTTCCATATCGTGTTCTCAAAGGTTTGAATGGCGGGGAAGGGGAATCAACAGACTCAACCCTTAGTCCAACTTCTTCGCTTCCTTTCGCAGTTGAACTAGGCGGGAAGCCTCCTCGTCCACCAACTTGACCTTTTCCTTTCCTCTCTGTTTCTTTCGTCTTTTCTTCGTCTGACTGAATCGTCGCCTCTTCTAACTTCTCTTCCTCCAAATCTGATTCCTCTGAAACCAGTTCGAAGTCTTTTTCGCTGTTTCTTGGTTCGCCTCCTTTGGATTCACTCTTCTCTGCGTCTTTTTCTTGGCTTGAAGTCGTCTTCCACATCCATTGGAACATCATAGTGATAGAAACTACCACACATGTGTATACAGCAGCTATGACCCACAGTTCGAATCTTCCTTCCTCTCCTCTGTCTTTCTCATCTCCTCCTTCGCCTGCTGCCAGAGTCGCTGTGGCCGCAATGGTAACGATCTTCAAAGCCAATTCCACTTTCTTCGCTTTCATCATCATCTCTGGTGGTTTGATCTTCTTCTCTTCTTCTCTTTTCACTTCCTCCTCCTCAGTCTGCTTTTCTTTCTTCCTTGTCATCTTCATCATATCTTTCAGAGTTCTGATCCGGATGGCCGTAAGGGCTTTCGTTCCCAAATCAGCTATCTGGCTCTCTCCTGGGGTATAGGCGATCCTCCATTCTCCTCTTCCTATCGCCTGTCTTGCATGTGCCGACCTCATGCGTAGGTGACGAGTTCTCCAACTGCCTCCTTCACATGTCAAGATTGACATGGCAGCTTGACTATCCGTCACCACGGTTTTCTTGATGTGATCATAGAGCTCCTCCACAATGACCGATACTGATTCTCCTCCGTTCATGCCCTCGACTACTTCGTTGAGTTCCGCTTCGGCAGTTGATAGGGTCACCGTCGACTGGCGACCTGAACGCCAGAAAACGGCGTTGCCGTTGAGCAGGACCACGAAGCATCCGTGACTCTCTTCGCCATGGGGAGAGAACGATGCGTCTGTGTAGACCTGGATCACAACCTCTTCTTGATGGTCGTCACTGAACTCCAAACCTTCATCCACTGTTTCTTGAAGATACCCAAGCATTTGTCTCATCGTGTCCAAAACCGCAGCAGTCGATTTCATCACGCTCGATCCCATCCGAGCACAACCATACATAAGGTCAGGTCTCGTTCTCGTCACTAACCAAAGTACTTCGCCGACTGCTTTCTGGCATTCACGAATCGCTCCAATGCCAGGTTTTTCTTCGTCCTCCTGCATCTGTGCCTGTTCTTTGGAAATGGGAATTCTTCTCTTCTTGACCTCCTTTTCCTGCTTCGAGATCAGATCTCTGACATACGATTCTTGGGAGATGACCCACTTGAACCTTCCTGTCTCCTCATCGAAGACCTTTGATATGTCCATCCCCAAAAATCGAACAGACTGATCAGTAACTTCTTCTGGTGTAGACACTGACCATGTGTCCTTCAGCTTCTTCCTCACCGCTTCTACCACTCCTGAACTTCCCACTATGAAGATGTCATCCACATAGGTCATAAGGAGTCCTCGAATGGTGCCGTTTGTGATCGTGGGGTGGTACATCTCATCGCCATCTTCAATGATCTTCCATAGGTTCGGTTCAGATTGTAGGGGTTCCATCTTGAGCTTCACCGCTTTTCCTTGTTCCAGCATAGTGACCTCCATCTCCATCATCGTGACATCTCTGTGATTTCCCCAAAGCCTCGGCGATCTTCTGAGTCCGTACACAGCCTTCTCCGGTAGGAACATGATCTCCCTTGGGAAATATTCCTTCTCCACCATCATCGCCGGGGGTTTGATGATCACGATGCTCTCTCCGGGGGCCAACTCAATGCCGGCATTCAAAAAGGCTGTTTTGATATCGAGCACGCATCCTTCCCACTGTTCTTTGGATGCCACCCATATCATGACTCTCAGCGAAGTCGAGTCAGCTCCACTGCTATACGTCTCCTCATCTTGACGCTTCTCTTCATAGTTTCCGCATATGACCCATCGAGCTTTGTACTTTCCTCCCTTTGGTCCAGCCTTCCGGGTGAAGACTAGTTTCGATGGGATGACTTCAAGCTTTCTTCCTTCTCTGTGGGCCTTCTCCTTCAACTTCTGTATTTCCTCTGGTCCTACCCTCCTCAAAGCTTTCTTGTCCTCAAGTAGGGAATGAACTTCACGCTTCTCTTCATAGTTTCCGCATATGACCCATCGAGCTTTGTACTTTCCTCCTTTCGGTCCAGCCTTCCGAGTGAAGACTAGCTTCGATGGGATCACTTCAAGCTTTCTTCCTTCTCTTTGGGCCTTCTCCTTCAACTTCTGTATTTCCTCTGGTCCTACCCTCCTCAAAGCTTTCTTGTCCTCAAGTAGGGAATGAACTTCGCTGTCTAAGGCCTCCAACCAGTTGTTCCAATTCACTGCGACCTCCTTTGGTGAGATGATCTTGGTCTGTAACAAATCTTCTTCCCCTTCCATTTCCTCTGCCATCTTTCTCATCCTCACCAACAACTTCATTCCATCGGCCGCTGTTTCTGGGTCATCATCCATTAACTTCTTTGATTCTTCTTCAATCATCTTCATCACTCTGATCTTCCTGGTCTCTGTATCGTTCTTGGGTTCTATATCTTCGTGATCTTGTTCTTCCATTCTTCTAATCATCGGCTTCATCCTCCTCTGTCTTCGAGCTTCAATGGGATTTCTTCCTTCTCGTTCTAGTGCAATCCACGCCCTCTCATCTAATGGTTCCATCGTGCACTTCATCAAGTACTTCGTCAACCTCGGGGCCTCTCCCTCCTTTATGACCCAATGGCCATGCTCCTCAACTGTTGGGCATAGATATCTCACCTTCTCTGTAATCACCTCAAATCCTCCTCTTCTCCATCTTCGTTTCCTCACTCTTACATCCTGCAAGAATCCAGGAAATTCTGGGGGTTCTCCAATCCTCTGGCACCTGTAGAGCTCATTGACGTACCTCGTAGCCCATGGCCACCATTGGCTGTCTTCATTGGCTTGTCTTAAGATTCGCCTCACGTGTGCCTTGACTGCTTTGACGGTACATTCAGCTCTTCCGTTTGCCCTTGGATCATCTCCTGGAGTACGTGTCAACCAAATTCCCCGGGCCTTCGCCCATCTCCTGAAAGTTCCTGAGAACTCATGGCCCTGGTCGGAGTGGATCTGGTTCACATAGTATCCGTCTGATTTCAACTTCAAAATGAAGTCCATTGTGGTCGAGGTGACTTCTCGGGCAGTTTTCGTCTCCATTGGCAAGACCATCCTGAATGTTCGAACTTCGGTCTCGTCAAGGGATTGAGCTTTTCGCAACTCCTCTGCCTCTGAGTCTGGTTTCTCTTCCTCGTCTTCGACTTCATCTTCAACGTCTTCATCCTCTTCTTCTTCATCACCTTTCTTCCCTGGTCTTCCAGTTGATTTCTTCTTCTCTCCTGGTTTTGGTTCCTCTTCAATCTTCGGAGCGTCTTCGGGCATCTCTTCATCTGGGGAGGGTTGAAGCTTCGTTGAACCTTTCGGGATTCTCCATGTGATGGTTCCCACCAACATATATCTCGCTTGGTGGCCTCCTTGGTCATACATGGGAATCAGTGGTCCAGCAGTGTCAAGTGACAACACTGCTCCCTGCACATTTCGAATCCTTCTGTGTGGGTTTTCATCCTGTCTGGATTCTTGACACACTCTGCAATCTCTGCGATAGGGTGTATGTCCAAACCTGATGTGTTCTTCCCATGATAATGCCTTCAACTTTCCTTCCTCCTCATCTATCATCCTCCTCAATGCTGAAGCGACCATCATCATCACCCCTGGGGACCAACGCGCCAAGTCTTTGGAGTTTTTGATCACCACCTTCTTCGCACTCTTCGCCATCAAATGGTCTTCAACTCGTAGGTCCAACGATCCTCCGAAAGTAGTTGGTTTCGTAGCCTCACCTCCTAAGGCTCCTTGGTTGAAAGTGACCTCCTCCAAATTGAACTCTGACTTCATCAGGCCCCAGTGACTTGTGTCCCAAAACGAGACAACAGCCGGCATGTACTTCTTGGGTGATGCAGGTTGCTCTATAGCAAGAGCAGGCGATTTCTGATTTCCCTTGGCCTTGGCAACATAGGATGCCACGACATACAGGAAAAGCATCCTCCATAGTAGAATGTCGTCCTCCTTGACTAATTCTTGCTCCTGTGGGGTGTTTTCTGGGCTTCCAAATTCTCCATCTCTCCATCTTCTCACTGGCCTTGGGGCCCAGGGATTCCCGGTAATCGGGTAGTGACGCAACACGCTGCGAGAGCGACAGTTCGGTCCGCCGATCACAGCGAGGAGCTTTCCTTGCATCGCAGCTGTCACCAATCCTGCATACGGTCCATCATCTCGAAGTAGGTCATGTCCTTCTCCTCTCTTTATGTCCAACTCCAACAACTTCATCTCTTCTCCACCCATCTGCTTCCAGGCCCTTGCTAAGGTGAAGCCAGCATCTTCACCAGCGAAGAGGTGAGCGATGAAGCCGTTTTTCTTCATATACTTCCTTTTCCTCTTGTTCGCCGGTAAGGTGTTCCATGACCCCATTGGGACTACCAACTTCTCCTTCAACCATGCCGGAATGTTGGCAAATAGTGGATGGAGATCAACCAAGCTTTTCATCCATTGCAGTTCTTCCTCTCCCTTCAGTTCTTCTTCTTTTGTTTCTTCTAGCTCTTCTATCAGCATAAGTGCCACTTGACGAGACACTTGTGGACATCCATCTCTTTGTTTCACTGGTAGTCTTCCTCTTCTTGGGTGCAAAATCTCTAACCTTCCATCTTTCCAGTCCAAAGAGCAACCAAGCTTTTCAATCATCATCCCCATAGGTACTATTGGTTCAATGCCTTCTTCCTTCGCCACCATAACTCCCCCTGGTGATATCCACATCTGCGAGGTAGTTCCATTTGCGAGGGATACATTGACCTTGTCATAGGACTCCACGGGTTCATCTTTCCTTGCCGGACGCAGAGGATGCGTTGCTCCACTATCAATGAGCCCTTCTCCTCCATAGTCCAACCTTCGAAATCTGACACGGAAGGCCTTCTGCTGCGGACTCCCAGCCTTTAGTGCATTCAGTTGCTCCTGAAGTCTCTTCATGACATCTCCTTTTTCTTCCTCCTCTTTCATCGCTCCTACCGTTCCTGTGGTCGTCTCCAAAGACTTCAACATCCGTGATGCTTCATCCAACAGGTCTTTCATCGGTGACATAGATCCTGCCGATGATGCCGTCTCACTGTCTCCTTTTCCTCTTGGACTGCTCTTCTCTTCATTCCTGAAGGCCTTTGTCTTCTTAGGGCTTCCATCTTCTCCATTCGCTATCTTTGGCCTGGGACAGACATTTGAGAAGTGTTCAACACTTCCACAATTCCAACATCTCTTCCTGTCATCCTTCGCATCCTTCAAGTCGTGCAACCAGGTACATGTCTTACCTTTCCTGCACCCTGAATCGGAAATGAAGTATCTGCATCGATTTCTTGACTTGTCCTCATCTGTGGATGCTGAACTCTCCTTTCCTTTTCCTTTCGCCTTTCCTGGATTCTCCACCTCAGCCGCTTTGATCTTTCCATCTGGCCTGGGAGCTGCAGCGCTGATCTTCTTGTCCATGAAGACGAGCTGTTCTATCTCGGCAAGGATGTGGGTGGCCAAGGTGTCGACACTCTTCTCTGTTGGGGTTGAATCCACTCCCAAGCTCGATCTTGCCAGGCTAATCCTGAACTGTAACCCCTTGTTTTGTCCCAGCACTTTGCCCGTCAGCTTGTTTAATCCTCGAAGAAGAAGAGTGGGATCCAACATCGTCGCTCCGATTTCGGTTGATCTCCTCTTCCATCGCATCCATCTCCGAAGCCACGAGGGGGTCTCAGCTATCGTCGCTGCTTCACTGGGATCTTCTAAATTCTTCAAAAGGGTTTGCTTCTCTGCAACTCCCCCTGGGCAATACACTAGGTGAAGTTGTGTGAGGATTCCGAAAGTTCCAAGTCGTCGAGCTGCTACGATCTCATCTCTGATCGTCTCCGGAATGCTCTGTAACAGCATCGATGCGACTCGACGTTCCAACCTCTGCCAACGCTCAGCCTTCAGCACCTTTGGGGAATCCACGGGGTGCCTCACTCTGTCCAAAGGAGATAGTTGCATATGGCAGTGGTACCACTTCTCTGCTTCTTCTAGCATCTTCGACCAATACTCTTCTGCTGTCAGACTCAAGTCGGCAACAATTGGTTGGAGCATCAACAACCAATCTCCGAGTTGTAGTGGTCCTTGTGTGGGATGCCAGGGTTGGAGTTGTGGAAATTCAGGTCCTCCATTCCTCACTGTCTCCACCCCTCTTACCGAAGTCGCATCTTCTCCAGTGCCACCAATCCTTCTGGTCACCTCCTTGAGCGATTCCATCATCAGATACATAAACTCCATGGACTGGTCGTTGAAAGATCGATCTTTGGAACGGGAGCGAGGTCTTCCTTCACTTCTTTCTCGATTCATAGATGCCGTTTCCATTGGATGTTTCCTTCTTCCTTGATCATCTCTTCCTCTCTGTTCCGCTCTCATCTGATCCGACTCCATCGCATCATAGAACGATCCTTCTTCTTCTTCCTTCCAAGGAGTTCGTCTTCTTCCAAAGTTTTCTTCTTCTCTCTCTTTTGGATACTGTGGGGGTCTCAGCCTCCTTTCTGCAGCCTCCTGGTTGGTGGTCTCGTCCTCCTTCCAGGGTGGGGGTCTCGTCCTCCTTTCTGCAGCCTCCTGGTTGGTGGTCTCATCCTCCTTCCAGGATGGGGGTCTCGTCCTCCTTTCTGCAGCCTCCTGGTTGGTGGTCTCTGCCTCCTTCCAAGGTGGGGGTCTCGTCCTCCTTTCTGTCATGTGTGGAGTCTCCTCTTCCCACAGTCTACTCGGCTTTCGCTCACTCGGTCCTTCTTCCGGAGTCGCGAATCGGGCCTCATCTTCCCTGGTGCGTCTTTCGACTTCTAAGACTCTTGCACGCAGCTTCTGGTTCTCTTCGAGCATCTCTCGAATCACTCCATGCATGTCTTGCAGTTCACTCTTACTTCTCTGAAACTGACCTGCTAACTCTGCCATTTCTAACTTCTTCACAGCTAATTCTCTTCTTAGACTTCTCTCTTCTTCTTGGTCCAAGAATGATGGTCTTCTTAGTGGGTCTGGCGGCGGATCTTTCGGAGTTCCATAGATCATGGGTGCACTTCTATGAGATTCTTCCATCTTTCTGATCTGTTCATCACTGAAAAGCGGGGGTTCTGGTCGATTCATCATTGTCTTCTCTGAAGTTGACGCAACCTTACCAGCCTCCTCCACTTGCTTCTGTGCTGAACCTGACCCCTTCCCAACGGTTTCTCCTCGTTCTTCCTCTCGAAGCGGAGTTTCCTTGGTCCGGGATTTGCTTCCTTGGTTCGATTCTTCATTCTTCAACCTCATAGACTTCCCTTCGGAGCGCTGAGGGGTGACCAACGCCATCTCTGCAGCACCAGGGGGCTTGAGGGATCGTGGTTGGGTTGGGGTGGACTGGTGGGGGGCTTCCTTAGAGTCCTGATCTTCAATCATCCTCTGTTCATTGGAGCTTCTCTTACTATCGTCCTCTTTTTCCTCAACCCTTCCATCCTCTATAGGTTCTTCTCCATACGTATGCCTCTCACTATCTAGTCTCTCCTGTGATTTCCTCATCTCTTCTATGCCCTGATCCAGTAACTCATCCGCACTTTGTTTCCCATGTTTCCCTGCTGGAGTCAGAAACTCCTGTCCTGGTCCTTCACGTCTTCTTCGAACCGTCATCGAATTGGTTGTCATCTGGCTTCAAGGGTGTACGGTTGGGCTCATAACCTAATGGTTCGCCCTGACACCACACTGAACTCGCGGATTCTTTTTCTTGGCACACGATCAAGTTTGATACTTGAAAGGGCAGCTGCGTACATCAACAGCTTCGTGAATCATGAATACATGTATGGGAAGTGGCATATCTTCATTTGGCATCCCAACGACCGACCAATCACTGGCAGGTGTTTTTGCTCTTGTTGGTTGGATGGTTGCATCCCTTTCGTTGTTCAATGGATGGAGTCTTACAAAAACGCAGACAGAATTGGCATACTCACATTTCAACATACATACCTGCACGTTTGCACGCTGACACACTTTCACACTTACCCACTTACCTACTTCGACACTCTTGTATTTACATACTTTGCCACTTGCACGCTTACATACTTGCGTACTTCAAAGTTATAAACATACTCAGAAATCCTTGTACACATTCTTACTTGCCTGCACATTTACACAGTTTCATACTTGCACACCAGCCTACATACATCGACACTTGAATGCTGACAAGCTTAGATACTTTGGTACTTACGTACATAGTTATGCACTTACATACTTCCGGACTTCTTGGTTAAGCCCCCCTCAGACATGCATACTTAAGCACTTACATACTCACCCCCTTGCATGCTTGAACACTCAACTACACACTTCATACTTACACACCTACATACTTGCTTGCATACTTGCAGACATACACACTTGTGTAGCTACACACTTATGCCCTTACTCACTAGCCACACATTTGCACTTTCACCAAAAACAAAACATGCTGGTACACCTACATACTTGCATTCACATACTTGCACACTCACCCACTTAAAGTTTTTTACACTTTGTACACTTGTATGTTTACACACTTTTAAAATGACGTACTTCCACACGTGCGCACTTGCTCACTTACATACCTATGCACCTACACATACGTACGTGCACACTTACACAATACATATTCTTACATGTTTGACTTACACCCTCACATGCTTACACACTGTTTTCACTTTCACACTCGCATGCTGATGCACGTTCATAGCTACATACTTATGCACTTACATGTTGTACTGAGACACTTACTTCATATTGATGTACTTACTTACTTATATGCTGACATGCTTACATGTTTACATGCTTTTACTAAAGACTCGCATGTTTTCATTCTGCACAAATACAATTTATGCACTAAGATACTTGCGCACGTAAGTACTTACGCTTCACGGACTGTCCCCTGCACATGCTTTCACACTTGCATGTGCACATTTGCTAACATTTCGCTCTTACATGCTTATGCTTCCACACTTACATACTAGCATAATTCCACGCTTTCATGCCTTCTCACCAACGACATACTTCAACACTTACATACTTACTCAGTGTCATACTTACATTTGTACACATTTGCATTCTTACACCCTTACATTGTACATGCTTCCACACTAACAATTTGAGACGCTACTTACACTTGCACACACAGGCGATTGCAAACGCACACCCCCCACGCACTTGCGTACTTACGCGCTTACATTTGAAGTTTGTTCTACTATTTTTCAGCTACATACTTGCGCACTTACGCACTTGCATACTTTCACATGTTTTAAACCTTACATACAAAAATGCTCACATATGTATCGACTTGCATACTTCGCACTTTCACACGTTCACAATTACATACTTACGCATTTACATGCCGTTGCATGTACATCTTTACTCACTCGATCTTCCTTACACTTTCACCTACTTGTCACTTTGACGGACTTGTCACTTTGACCTACTGTCACTTTCACAATCTTCCTTACACTTTTGGACCCTTACATTCCCACCCACTACGTGCTGTCACACGGACATATTGACGCATTCACATTCATCCGCACTTAGATATTCACATACTTGCGTACACAGTGACACACATGCTTGCCCACTTTCAGAGTGGCATATAACATTTATGGAATTGCATGCTTATGTTCCTACACACTTTTTACTGACACACTTACATATGTATGCAGTTCCATACTTACTCACTTTCATACAAGCCACTTGCACACATACCCACTCAAACGCATGCATACTGACGCACCTACATACCCACACACTTGCATACTGACATATTTCTACGCTTGCACATTGACATACGTTGTACAAAATTGCATACAGACACATTGACGCACTAGGTCACTTACATTATGATATTCTTGCATCTTTACCCACTTTCATATTTACGCACTGACGCTTCACGCCCACATTCTGAGATAGTGAAGCCATTTCATGTTTGGCGCTTACCCACTCACCTACTTACATACTCAAAGACTTCCCTGCTTACACACTTCTTTTCGATTGAACTCAGATAGTTAAGCACCCTTCCCTACTTGTATGCCTCCATTCTTCCATACTTACCAACTTAGACCCTTACATACTTGCACACTAAACTATTTACTACACACTTACACACTTACATACATACTTATGTACTGAAAGATGCACATACTTACACCCTTGCATACTTACAGACTGACACCCCTACATACTTATATCTTTTTACATTTAAATACTTGCCCAGTTTCGTAGGGAATTGCTGACATGCTTGCAGGCTTACATACTTGCGCACTTACCTACTCTCTTATTTCCACACTTACGTACTTACGTGCTTCTGTACCTGCTCACCTTTGTATATTTACACGTGTACACACTTGCATACATGCTGACGTACGAACATGCTTTCACACCTACATACACACGTTGCACACTTGCATTGTTTACGTAGCCACACACTTATGCACACAAATACACTCATTTATATGTACACTAATGTACTTACATACGTTCACACTTGCATTTTTACCAGCTGCACACGTGCACACGTACTTACCGACTTACATACTTTCACACTTACATGCTCGCATACTGTTGCACTTGCAAACTGACATGTTTACATACCCACTTCCATACTTGCACACGTACATACTTGCACACTTTCATGCATGCATACTTGCGCACTTCGTGTACATTCTTGTATGCTTACCTACTTACTCGCTCATGTTCGTTCACGCTTATTTACGTATAGATATGTACCGACGTTTATTTACATGTTTCTGAATGTCCTTTTTGCATAGTCTTTTCACTTCCAGAATTACCAGCGACTATGCAACCAAATTGCCAGTGGCTTAGCAACCGGTCTCTGCAAGGCAACGACACCAGCGACTTCGCGGATGTCGAAGCGGTGAAAGCTGCGAGTCGATTGGAGGATCAGCTGATGGCAGTGGCCCAAGTGGCATCTTGGATCCAACTTCGGAGCTGCTGATTGTTGAGCTAGGGAGTGGTTGGTTCATGTCAGCGGAGTGTGTCAATGGGGTAAGCAGCAGACCAATCAACCATGCTGAGGATAGGGAATTAAGAGGAGAACCAAGCATGATAGGTAAGACAGGCAACTTTCCAATGGAAAAGTACCTTCAGTCAATTGGAAGAATTGGAAATGGTGGTACGCGAGACAAGTAACCATCATAGGCGGAGAAAATGCAAGGATCAGATGATACTTGGGAGGTAAACAGCCTGTAAAATGACAAATCAAATGGGGAGAAACTTTCATCGATCACCAGTATTGGATGAGCAACTTTCATGAATACACCGCACCATCATGGGGAGGATCAGCAACTAAACAGTTTGCATTTGTGAGGTCATGAAAGCCAACAGGGACTGAAGAATTTGGAGCAAAGCCAGTCCCAGATGAAATTGCAGAGGGGCTCGACAACATGCAAGGAAGCACATGGGTGTCAATACTGTTCGCCTAAGTTGCTTTGGTTCCCCTGACAAGTTGCCATTGGAGGTACTACAGCCCCCAATTTTGTTTCAAGCTTTCAGCAAGCTGAACAACATCTCTCCGCGACTGAGGAACGATTGTGGGCATTGTTTATGCAGTATATGTTTCTTGGATCAAGATGAGTTTGAACACACCGTTCTTCGCTGATCACTGAGTTGTTTTGCCATCAGAATTACACTGCAGCAGTGGGTGTTTTCCGTTTTCGGTCGCCTGTTTCCACCTTGTATACAATTGGTTTTTCCTTTGTGTTGCAATGTGCATGCGGGCACCTAAAGCGCAACATAGCATAGTCGCGTGCTAGCATATCTTTACTGTCTTTATCCAAAGCATGCGGTTGCATAATTTTTCGTGGCCACTTCCAAATTGAAGGGTCGACTTGTAGAACCCACCATGCCGGATGTGAAATTTCCTGAGGAAATCTTCGTGCTTTTGTTCGATTCTATGTTGATTGCCTAGGGCGCCAATGTCGACATGAATGTGTTTTCTTGTTCTTTACATCACGGTTTCTATGATTTTTGTTTGAGCAAAAACCTGGTGGGTAAAGGTTAGGGGACACGAGCTAGCAGGACATTGACATGGCCGGAGGGGTAGATATGTTACCTATTTTGCAGTGATGCCTTGGACTGCTAATTTTTGCAGGTCAATGGTAGCGCCAGCCTTTCTTTACTTTTGGAAGTTGGTCTTACCGTGGCAGTGTCAGCATTCTAGAGTTCAGCGTTTGTGCCAGGCGCACACCACCAACAAAATCATGACTTTAGTTTCAGCGATGGTAAATATTGTATCTTAGTAGCCTGGTCATGGGTTTCATCGGTCATGGCTATGCGGGACCATGGTTGCAACCACTGACTGGCATCATGTGTTGAACAGTTTGCAGATGAAGTTAAATTTGCATGATCTGTATCCACGCTTGTCATACTGGAGCTGATTTGGGCAGATCATCATTGGTTGTCCGTCCGTTATCATGTTTGAATCCAGTCAGCAAGGTTCAGGATACTCGTTGGTTTCATCGTTGTCCAAGCATGCCTAAGAAAAATTAAGGATCATTGCTATGCACAATGCGGTTAGCATCTCCTTTTTTATGGACACAGGATTTCTTGATAGCAGCGAGGTGTTGTTTTTTAAAATAGCGTCTACACTTGGTCACAGAAATGGCTTAAGATGAGGAGAAGCCATCCTCTTCAACTGTGATGGGTCATGATTTTGGTTGTATTGATCTCCTTGCAATTAGTGGCAGTTGAAATCTTTGCTGAATCGCTTGTGCTCATGTAGGAGCTTGCGGGCTATGCTTAAGCCCAGATGTAGCTAGATCTTGCTTAGACTTATTCTGTAGTGGCCACTTGCTTACATTGGGGTGGTGAATCGGTATCCTGTCTGCAAGACATTGGTATACATCACTATTTATTCATTGTGACGCGGCTTGCAAGCAGCGAAGTTGATGCTTCAAAAGGAAGACATTTGTTTCTGCCTAGCCTTCTATGTATAAGTGCATATGCTTTACTAATTGGTCAGGTAAAGTTATTTTCCTTAAGTGCATAGATGTGTTCCCGCGTGACCGTGGATGGCCATCGCTCTATCAATGTTTATTGACAGGCTTCGCCCACCGGTGACGGCAGGGAGAGCGGGGACACCCCGTGTTGCGTGCAGACGACCATAGCAGCGCGCATGCATCACCCATAATTGTATGCAGGGGTCCATCTGTCACTCTATTCCCGGAAAATATTGAAACTTTGCCTGGGATAGGCAAAGCGGTCCAAGCGACAGGAAATCTGCGATAAAACCACGCTATTTGCGTCATTTGGTGCATGTCCGGAGCAGACAACGCTTTAAACACAAACACGGTACTGACAACGTTTTGTGGACAAAAACACAGGCACTTACATGGTTTTCAAGCCTTTTCCAAATTTGCCAAAATTTTCCAAGAGGAATTTTTGCAAAAACATTGTAAATTACAATGCTCCGCGACTTGCTGCAGGCAAAATAACAACCAAAAAACGCTCCCAAACCTCCAAAAACCCGACCCTTTCCGGAGCCGAGATTTTGTAGAAAAGGTTATCCCTTTTTTTCCGTGTTTCCTTCATTTTCCTGAAAAATCTTATCCCCACCCAAGTCAAAGATTTTGATAAGGTTCCCCTTTGCCGATTTTTGCGTCATCCAAAACCCAAAAACGGCTCCAGGCGCAGGCGGGAACATGGTTTTTTTAGGGGCCTGCGACAAACAGTGGGTAAAAGGGGTCGGTAGCAGGAGCGCGACCCCATATAGCAAGCTATAGCAATCTATAGCAAGCTAGGCTTGGCATGGTCTATGGCGAGCCGTCGCCGGATCCCAGTGCTACCGCGCAACTGCCGGCTCCGCCGCAATGGTCGTGATAAGTATGTGTGTTCCACGAATTCACTGTGCGATGCCTGGGTTCTTGATGTTCTTTCCTTTGATTTTTTGGCTGTGGCTGATTTGATTTGCTTTGAATTGATTTGATCTGATGTGGTTTCTTCTGATTTGATCTGATTTGATTGGTTTGTTGCTTGATTGAGTTGTGTGTAATTTGAAATGGTTTGGTCTCAATTTGTGTGTGATTTGATGCGCGTTTAATGGCTGGAGTTTCCTTTCGGCTGTGGTTGTGATCCGGTGTGGTTTTGAATTTTTTGGGCTTGTGATCGGATAGGATGTGTTTTGATTTGGATTCTTTGATTTCATGTTGGCTTTCGTTTTTGATTTGTTTGGATTGGCTTGGCTTGGACGCCTTTGGTTTCGATGTTGACTTTGAAAGTTCGGATTTGCATTTTGGTTCTGTTTTGGGCGGTTTGCTTTGGGGTTGATTTGGGGCTGATTTGATTGATTTGGCTGCGAATGTATCCTGAGCTGATTTTGACTTGACTTCGTTTGGCTGAGTGCGGTTTTTGATTTGGTTCGGTCGGACTTGCTTTCATTTGATTTGAATTTATTTTCGCGTAACGGATTTGATTTCGGCTTGATTCGATTCCATTTCGCTTGTGGCGATGTTGATTTTGATTTGGTTTGGTTTGCGGTGAACTGATTCTCATGCCGTTTGATTTCTTGGTTTGATTTGATTGAAAATTGACGCAGTTCAGTTTTTTTTAGTTTTGGATTTTGGCTTCGCTTTTGATGCAGGCTTTGGACGTGGCATGGCTTGGTTTGATTTGGTCCGATGCAATTCAATTAGATTTTGATTTGGATTTTGAATTGGGTTTCCTCCGGCTTTTGATTTTGCTTAGGCTTGATGCTGACTTGATTTGATTTGGCGCGATTCAATTTCATTCCCCATGATGCCATGGTGATCTTAGTTGATCTGGTATGGTTTCATATGCTTAATTTGTTTTGGTTTGACTGCGCCGCATTTCATTTGAATTTTGATCTTGCTTGAATTTGATAGGTGCCATTTCTGGCCAAATGTTTCAGCGCTTCATGCGTTCTTTTTAATTTAAGTTTCGATCTAGGTCTTGATATTGCAGAAGTTGCCCGGGGCAATGAAGCTAAACAACGCAAGCTTCGCCTAACCAAATTTGGTGACGGTACCAAATTTGCCACAGACGTAATTTTGAATATTCCTGGAATTGTTTTTAGCATAGGTTAGGACTTATGTTTTGAGATTGCGCATTTTGTTTCGGACAATATAACTAAACAAAGAAGGCTTCACCGAACCAAATTTGGTGAAGGTATCAAATTTGTGACTTTTTTGAATTTGGTGGCGTCTATTTTGTTTCTAACAAACATGTTGAAGGCGGCGCGTTTTCCCACGGTTTTTCGCGCCCCTTTTAAAAACAAACGGTTTTGACAACGCTTTTGCCAATTCAAATGCAAAACCTCGCTATTTCAAAGTTTTTTCTTTGAAAATGCAAAAGGCAAAAAATCAAAATACCCATGGTTTTGGACCGCCTCTAAAGAAAAACCTCGCGTTATCCACGCATTGAAAAGCCATGGTATCCGCAACGCTTTTTGCAAGTGAGGTCCAAAAAACATCATCATTTACAGCCTTTCTTGCGCGTGCAAAACAGTGGCAGGACAAAGGCCATGCCGCTGACACCGTGTACATGACAAGGTTTTAGGCAAAGGCCTCCTAACAACATCGATCACAAACTGTTGACATTTCCTTTCGCTGAAACGGTCGGGCGCCCCCCCACCATCATCACAAATTTCCAAAATTGATCCTGAAATCGTTCCTCCTTGATTTTTTGCATTTTTGCGCGATTTCGGCCAGGGTCGGCGGCTCGCGCGCCAGCCCCATACAGCTAAAGGTAAGTCTTCGGGCCAGCGCTCGGGCGCAGCGTAGTTGAATTTAAGGGCTGAATCCCATGATTTGTCCGGCCATTTGTTTCCTTGGTCCTGTGTCAGGGGCTGTGTCCAGCTTCTAGGGCCGGTTGCTTTCATTTGTTTTCCATTATGTGTACTCCCGTGTGAATTGCAGTGCCCGGCTCCCTGGGCTAGGTGTCTTTCATTTATCTCCCGGCATTTGTTTTCCAGATCTTGTGTCAGGGACGTTGTCCGGTTTACTGGCCTGGGTGCGCTTTCGGTTGTCTTCCGTCAATTGCATCCCCCCCCAGATCCTGTGTCAGGAGCCGAGCGGACTTCCTTGGCGGCGGCCAGGAGTGTTTTCATGTGTCGTCCATCGTTTGTCTTGCTTCCTTTCCCTGATCCTCGGTCAGGGCCTGCGCCCGGCTTCTTGGGCCAGAGCTCATTTTATTTTGTTTTCCTGTGTCAGAGGTTAACCATTTGTCTTTCTTGTCCGGCTTTCTCGTCCGTTTTTTCATTTGTCTCCCATTATTTGCTTCCTTGTCCTATTGCAATGGTGGTTTTCCCCGTTTTCGATCTCGTTTTCATTCAGAGGCCGCCGTTGGTTTTTTAGTGTTGCGTCGGTGGTGGCGCCGGGCGACGGCGAGAATTTGTATGAAGCTTTATTCGTGCTTTTTTTGTTCGTCAACTTGTTTCCGGCCTACGCGGGAGTCATTTTCCAGAGGCGACAACAAGATTAAATGTGATATATCAAGTTCAGCATGTGCCCTGCCGCCGTCCTTCTGCCCCTGTTGCTCAGACTACCTCGGCAGTTTTTGTGCTTATGTTTTCGTGCGTTTGATTTTTTGTATGTAGATATGTATATTTAAATGGATTTCTAGATCTACATAATTTTGCGCTCATATTTTGTTGTGTATTTATTTATTTTTCGATTTATGCAAGTAGATGCCTATGCGTGTGTATGTGTGCATGTAGGTTTTTTCTGGGTCATTCGTGTGGGTGTTTTTAAAATACTTGATTCGGTTTACCAGGTTCGATATGCGCCCTGCAGCGCTCATTCTGCTCTTGTTGCTCAGACTTCTCCTATCGTCATTTTTTGGCGACATATTTGCGTGAATGCATTTTTTCATGATGTAGGTTTTCGAATGTTTTTCTACATGTGTAGATTTGCATGTATGTATGTATGTATGTATGTATGTATGTATGTATGTATGTATGTGTGTATGTATGTATGTATGTATGCATGTATGTATGTATGTAGGTAGGTAGGTAGGTAGGTAGGTATGGTTGTATGTGTGTGTGTCTGTATGTGTGTTTGTATGTATGTATGTATGTTTGTTTGTACGTATGTATGTATCTAGGTATGTATGTATGTGTGTCTGTATGTGTGTATGCATGCATGCATGCAAGCATGCATGTGTATATGGGGTGCATGTATGTATGTTTGTATGCGTGCATGCGTGTATGTATGTATGTATGTATGTATGTATGTATGTATGTATGCATGTATGTATGTATGTATGTATGTATGTATGTATGTGTGCATGTATGTATGTATGTATGTATGTATGTATGTTTGTTTGTTTGTTTGTTTGTTTGTTTGTATGTGTGTATGTATGTTTGCTTGTACACATGTATCTATGCATGCATGTATGTATGTATGTGTGTATGAATGTATGTATGTATGTACGCATGCACGCGTGTATGTATGTATGTATGTATATACGTATGTCTGTGTGTATGTGTGTATGTACGCATGCGCGCGTGTATGTATGTATGTATGTATGTATGTATGTATGTTTGTTTGTATGCGTGTACGTATGTATGTTCGCATGCACGCATGTATGTGTGTATGTATGTATGTATGGATGGATGGATGGATGGATAGATGTATGTATGTTTGTATTTTTGTATGCGTGTATGTTTGTATGTTTGTTTGTCTGTTTGTATGTGCGTTTGTACGTACGTATGCATGCAGGTTTGCATGTATGTATGTGTGTATGTATGTGTGTATGTATGCATGCATGCATGCATGTATATGTGGGGTGCATGTATGTATGTTTGTGTGCGTGTATGGGGGTATGTATGTATGTATGTATGTATGTATGTATGTATGCGTGTACACAGGTATTGAATCCGTAACCTTTCAATATTTTAATATCGCAGCCTGTGAATTTTGCAATTTTTCAGTCAGAAAATATTGGAACGCTTTTTTTGCTACCGTAGTTGTTCAGCGCGATCAGTTTTCGAAATTTTTTTGGTTCATCGCAAATTTTTTTTCATGCTTTCATATTCTCATACGATAGCGTCCCAAGAGTTCATCCCTTTGAGACTTTACCATTCAAACGCCCTGTTTTTTTTTGCGTTGTGATTTTGATTTCGCATGTTTTCTTTACGAGGTTTTTTTGCTCTTGAAGGATTCTATTTTTTCGATCTGCGCACATATTATGAAACTAAAATGCTTTCATAGTTTAATTTTTCATTGCTCAAGAGTTAGCGCGTTTTAAAACCGCTTTTGTCGTTTTAATTTGAAATTTTTATCCAGTTACAATATTTCAACATCAAAACATGTCGATACGACAATGTTTGAGATAAAATATCGCTTTAATGTTTTTAATTCTAGGAATTTTGATTTGAGAAGGCCTCCGGGCAGGAATTGATCCCAGGCCCTCTCAGGGGGGATTCGGGCTCCCGGCCCATTTCAAAAAGGCGCCCCGGTCTCGATTTGGCCAAACCGGTTTTTTTAATTGATCGGTTTTCAAAAGCCAGAAGCCATCCAAATCAGAGGGTGCAGAATTTGCTTTTTCCCAAGATTCCCAAAATCAACGAAAACCACGCCAAAAGCTGGCAAATGCCGCGCCCAACAACCCCGCGCATCAATTCTATAAAAGAATTGAATTTAAACCCTTTTTGTTGACTCAGCAGGCACCGTTGGGTGAGAACCTTTTGTTCCCGCCCCTCAGGTTCCCTTCGGACAGCCCCCCCTAAGTACAGGCAATGTTTGTAGGCAGGCGCCAGCAAATTCAAAGCCGCTACCGCCAAGCGGCTTTGGAGGCGAAGATCTAGCTCCCCATGGGCAGCGATCCGTCTCTTCTTCCTCAAACCTCGATGAGTTTCTGATTTCAACAAGGCGCGCATCCAGTTCTCGGCGCGGCAGATTCCCCACAACCGGGACATTTGACGCTCACGGCGGAGCTCGCTGACGCACGTTCAGCTGCCTTCCGTTTGATCTGCTCAGGCGACGTTTGGCCCTTACGATTCTTGTTCGAAAACATGTCCGTTGAAGGGCGCAGCGCGATTGAGCTGGGCTACATGCGGGTTACGCGGCCCTTGCCTGGAGAGCACAACAGATTGCGAATTCTTGAGCGCACTTGCGGACATTGCGAAGCCCATTTTCCATCATCGCTTCATCCGGATCGAAAATCCCCCAGAAGTGCCAGCCAATTTCAATGGCCCAGGCATCTGGGCCCGGAGAGCAATGCGTTTCGACCGTTAAGCCTGAGCTGAGATGTTGGAAGCGGTGCCGCTGCAAGTGGCAAGCATGTCGAAGTGCTAAACCCAACCCGAAGCGCTCTGCTTTGGCTAACTTAGAGAAAATGCCGTTTGCGCGCGCGGCTAAGCGCATGGTTGGGGCACAGACCGTGGATGGTCTTCGCCAAAAAACTGGCAGGAAAAAAGTGCAAGAAATGCACGGCGACGCGCGATACATTCGATGTGATGAGATGATAGAAGGAACTTGCCTTCACAGGCTGGATTGACAGGGCCCGCGCAATTTTTCCATGGTCAAAGACCAGTTGAAAAGGGTGCCCGTTCTAGCCGAACGTGAAGAGGATGAAAGCTTTCCAATTTGCCCAACCTGCCATAGGCAGCAAAGATCCAACATCCTAATGTTTGGGGAGTCGTACTGCAAAGCGTGCGCCGGCCTTTTTCAAATGACGACGTATGTGAAGAAAATTGATTCTGTATTAGTGGTCGGCGTTGATTTGCTTGTTCCAGGCCCCAAGGAGCTTGTAAAAAAGCCTGCAAAAAATGGCGCGGCCGTTTGCTGCGCAGACATGAAATGAAGTATGAAGAGGAAGGCTGTCTCAGTTTGAGAGGGATTCTTGCTTTCCCATTGCAAATGTTTTCTTCTTGTGCCTTTTGGTAATTGTATGTTTTTATTCTTGTTTTATTTCTTGTTTGTTGCATTGCTTGTTGCGCTTGCCTGTTTTCGGCTCACGGGCTCACGTTTCACCGGAATAGCGGAGAAGCCCTCCCACGGATCGACAGAAGATGCAGGCGCCTAGGGAAAGGAGCCCGTTCTCTCGCTGCTCGCGTTGACATGCCGAGGTTGCATTCAGTGTTGTTTGCCGCGTCTCGTCGCTCTGTTTTTGTTCGGGGTGCTTTGGCCGTTCCTTTAGTTCTGTTGTGGTTTTCTTGTTTTTTGTGGTTTTTCCTTCCATGGCTTCTCGGCTGTGGTTTCTTGGCTTCGGTGTCTGCGATTGCTTCTTGGCTTCCGTTGTTGTTGTTGTTGTTGTTGTTGTTGTTGTTGTTGTTGTTGTTGTTGTTGTTGTTGTTCCTTCCGTTGGGGTGTCGCCGCGCGCTTTTTTCGTTGCGGATCAGGGGGAATGGCGGTTTCGGGGGCTGTTTTTATGGACCCGCGCGCGGGTTTGCGACGCTTCTGTGGAGAGCGCGTAGTCTGTGCGATGTTGTCGTTCCTTGTGTTTCTGTTGGGGCAGGGTCGATGGTCGTGTGACTGATGGGGTGGGGGGGGG
>VSDK01003257.1:29822-32490 GCA_009767595.1 Symbiodinium kawagutii | reverse complement strand
ATGTTGCGGCTGGGTCTACCGTTGTTAACTTGTATTTGCCAGTTAGTAGGAGAATGCCTGCTGATGCTTACATTGCAGTTGGTTCATATATGGGGAATGAACGTTTTAGTTGGTCTATGATGGTTTCATCCGATAATGTGTGTGTGTCAATGACAGCGTTGGGTGAATACAGAAAGGCCAAAGTGTCCACGTTGGGAAACCCGCCTGTTGATTTTTTAGATACCACTAAAGACAAGGACTGGCTGTGGAGCTGAGAAACAACGCAGAGATGCAACACAGGGCAACAAAAAAACAACAAAAAAACATAACAAAATACAATGTGGTCAAAAGGCACGAAGTGTTGCAAAAACCAATACAAAACACACATTGGCGCAAGACGGCGCGCGGTCACACCCAAACGAACCGTTGTTGTTGTTGTTGTTGTTGTTGTTGTTGTTGTTGTTGTTGTTGTTGTTGTTGTTGTTCTTGTTCTTGTTCTTGTTCTTGTTCTTGTTTTTGTTTTTGTTCTTGTTCGTGCCGCTGTTATTGTTATTGTTGCTGTTGCTGTTGTTGTTGTGGTTGTGGGATTTGGGGGTAGTCTTTCTCGGGTTCTCATGCTTCCAGCTCCAACATGCTGCAAATAGCGTGCAACAACCCTTTTGTGCTGCAAAGCGCGCGCGAAATTGAACAGGCCAGTTCCAAGGTGCCATGAGTAGTAAACGGCGCCCGAAACATGCAAAGTTCAGGCGCCCTAAATCGATTTCAGACGCCATCGGTTTCTTGCTGATTTTCAATATTTCGTTCGCCGAACTTTGTTCACCAATGCTTCGAAAATCAAAAATGATTTCCAATTTCCTTGTGCGTTTTCGTTTTCGTATATTTTTGTACTTCGGCATCGACTAGATTTCCAATAAGCCGGCGCAGGTGCGCCGCGAGGAAAGGCTTTTAGAACAAAGCTGGAAGTTGGTTTGCCGTTCCGTTCGGCCATGCGTTGCAGCAGTGCCGGAACATAGTCAATCAAAAATTTTTCTGCGCATATGCAAATAGGAGGGCGCCAATTCCTTTACAGCTAGAATATTGTAGCGCGCTGACAATTTAAATTTTTGGGTGTTCAAATTTTGATGTTTTAATTTTTTTAACTCGCAAATATCTGTGTGTTACCCGACTAGAAATTGCTGATACTTTAGTACGATATTAGTTAGTCATGGTTTACTAGGATCCCTTCATACTAAGAATACAAAATATTGTATCACCCCGTAATATTGTGACAAGTTCACGAATTAATTCTGCAATATTCTAAAATTACGCTTCTTTCATCGGCAATTAGTTAAAGCAATAATTTTTGAGCGCTTGATATTGACACTTTTATTGCAAGAATTTTCTACTAACGTAACGCCTAACACTTTCATATTCATATTTGCATAGTCAATTTTTTGATGCTGTATTATCTTCACAAATTTTCAGTTTTTGATGTTTTATTCAAACAGTTTCGCCATTTTCTTAGATTTTGATTTTGCAATACGCTTACATGTTCACATGAAGCTCTTTCGTACTTTAATGGCCGCAAATTTCAATAACACCATTTCAGTTCTTATCATAATAAAGTATGTTGGTATTGAAATACTTTTACGCTAGAACATTGAATAACGTTGTTGTTTTATATTCTGTTCTTGGGGTTCTATCATTTTACCAAACTACAATGTTGCGACGCGGTGAAAACACAACTTGTATTTTTGCAAGCTGTAAATGTACAATACTAGAATATGTGCTTCTTTTGAAATTTTGATATTATAGGTTTTTGAAGAAATCACACCTTCATGTTCTGATTTTCAATATCATAGTAAATTTGTTTTTGGTATCATAAGATGATGTTGAATATTAAAATATCATTGTTGTTTTTTGTTCTTACGATAACGTTCGAATATGTTGGTAATGTCTTTTTCAAATTTTCCAAGATTGAAATTTCATCATCTTTTCACACCATAGCATGATAATATGAAAATGTTTTAATTTTGTAGGGCTACAAATCCGTCATATTTTACAAATATGAGTTTTCAATTGTAAAAGATTTTAAGTTTGTATTTCTACAAATACGATCACTTTCCCAAATTAAAACACAACCATTTTTCATTATTGCGATATTGCAATATTGTCTTTCCTTAACGCGGTGATTTCTTAGTATTTCTATATCACTATATGTTATTATTATCGTATCAGCGTAAAAGCTATTGCCCGCGACGCCCCCGCGCGGAATAGAGCCCGTCACACCGCCAGGATGAAATCGGGCCCACCGCCACCTCTGCGCAACACAAGTCGCCGCAGCCAAACCCGAGCGCCAGACATTTCGTTTGTGGCCAAGAACAGGGCTCCAACATAACCTTTGCAACCTTTTAGAAATAGCACTTCTCGTTGCAAGAACCGCTGACCAAAATTTTTGGTTCCTTTTAGCTATCGTTTTGCCCTTGTTGCCCAGACTATTCCCACGGCTGCTTTTCATCTTGATGTTTTTGAATTTCAATACATAGGAATATACATGTGTTTGCGCCTGTACATCTACATGTATGTATAGTTATGTATGTGTCCAGGATGCGTACATTTGTGCGCTTGTATGTGCATCTGTATGTATGTATGTATGTATGTATGTATGTATGTATGTATGTATGTATGCGTGTATGTATGTATGTATGTA
>VSDK01003257.1:14822-27322 GCA_009767595.1 Symbiodinium kawagutii | reverse complement strand
CCCTTGTTTCCTGTCATTTTGGTGGCGGGCCCTCCTTGTTTCGTTTCGGTTTTTCGATACTATAGTTCTTGTTTCATCCAGTTCCCCACGTCCATCGCAAAATGTTCACCCTACAATATGTGACCCGACCAAAATCATGTTTGGCCATTCATTTACTTGATTTGGCTGTAGCCGGCCATGCTGTTTCAAAGTTGGCATCCCAGGTCACAATAGGAACTCAAGCACTTACATATGGCCATGGGTATGAGTTGTCATCAATTTGCATGATCCAAATGTTGATAGGGGTCAGTATCCGCAGATAAACCTCGTTTGTCTATGAGAATGGCTATTGTAACCTTGCCTGTTGAACGATCATTCATTGTTCTTTCTTGCTCCGCGGGGTCTACAGCCATTGTTTCGTTTTAAAGATTCATGCCTTGCATTGCCACTTGTGCATACGGTCATTTGCCTCTTGGCAATACATCTTCACAACAATTTTGGGTGGCGATCACTTGGAAGTTTTTCAGTGCATGGGATCCTGGACAGTGCTATATTTGGCCCGTTGTTTTTAGTTTGTGGTCCTATATATGATCATAACCATGGATGGACGAATAAAAATCCATAGCGGTTGCTCATCATGGTTTGAGAATGCAATAACCGTCATCGACATCATGATATTTGTTGGTATAAAAATGGTTTCGGCCATTTTTTGGTCATCTGAGGCTATTGACGCTGAATTTTTGTTCCTTGCTTCTGGCTCTCGCCCGGAATAGCCCCAACCTCAGTCAAGTTGACCTGGGACGTACCTGGACCCCCAGCACAAACAGGGACGGAACCGAGCAAGTGCACATCTAAGTCTGTTTCAGACGTGAAGTGAATGGTGAGGGGGACGGGGAACAGAAGCTGCGCAGATACAACCAACAATAGCGAGTGTATGTTGAGCAAAAAATCCGACCAAGACGGCAACACATCTGAGAACTTGCCACCTCGGCCATGCAGGTACAGCTCCGATAATTCTGATTCTCGGCTTGTGTTTGGTGGCCGTCAATGGATTAGCCTAACCCTGGAACCCAGGGCCTTTCCTTCAAGACCAGACCATTTTGATGATTTTGGGTTCCATTGCCTGAATCTGCTCAGGCCTGTTTTTGCTTTGGGGATTTCAGGACATGGATGCCTCCTCTACTCTTGCGCTGGGGCCTGCCGGGAGTATCGGCAGCAAGCACCTTCATCTCCGGACTCGTTGCAAGATTTAGGTTTACGCCGCTTGGATTTTCATTAGAGTTCAGCGTTCTTGTGATATGGGCACCAGTCCTGATCGCAATGTATCGCGATGACAGTGATGACATTATTTTTTTCATGTGCCATGGTGGTTCGTGTTGTTGTTATGGCTGGTGCGTTTTTTAGCAAAGGTTTTCCATTCGATAATTTCAACCCACACAAAATGGTTGACAACACGGCTGTTTGATGTCATTTTTTCAACCCCAAAGCTAGGAATTGAATTAACATCATTTCACAAGGGCGGAAATTGCGCAGCCTAACCAGTTCGTGGAGATTGATTGGGTCAGAGTAGGACATGGTATTTTGATGGATTTGCGCTGCAAAACATCCAACATAGCAAAGGTGTTCTCTGAGGCTTCGCTGGAGCAAGGCCCGGAGTGCGGCAGCGCAGCTGCAGGCAGAGATCTGGAAGTTTCGCACGCGAGTTGGTGTCTCTCGGCTACCAATTGACAGCTGCTGTGATCAACTGAATAGCAGCTGAGGATGTTTGAAAGACGAGAAATGTTTTCCAAGCAGCCTCATTCAGTCTTGTTACCCCAAGTGTAACCCATGAATCCGTAGAATCATCAAAGTAGACTTTAGAACCCAACGCTTCTGTGGCCCTGAATCACACCTTAGGACTATGTTGTGGTTGGAAGCAGCACCTTGGCTCACATGGGAAAGTCGGACGAATGCAACAAAATGAAGAACCGGACAAAGCTGGTTTAGCCTCCAGGGTTTTGCGCAGGAGAAGATGAGGACGGCAGCTATCGAACCAGCGAACTTGGACAGGCTTTCACCCGGGAACGAAAGCAGGCGAGGGAGCACCGGGTATGGCAGTGCCATGTTGTGGCAACTAAGTTTTTTCTCGCCTCGCATTGAAAAGAATAATCCAAAATCTTAGAAACCGAAAGAGGGACAAGACCCAAAAAGTTGGTCAGACCAGGACAGGCTGTTGCAAAGTGCTGCGTTGCTGGCCACACTCATGTGCACAGGATGTTACCCGAAGCCTCTTTCGAGCAAATGCCAGACGCTAAGTACAGCTAAGTGCGAAGCCGGGCCACAATCTGTATATTTCTTTCTTGGCGAAACATGGTTCCATTGATGACCAACAGATCATCATGGTCAATTTTTCCTTTTGAGCTTGGCTCGCGGATTGAATTGTCTAAAACTAAAACAGTTGCATGCACCAGACGTGGATAAATCCAAACTCGGACCAAGCGAAGAGATGTCAATAAATCAAAACTTGAAATTCAAACCCCGACCAAGCAAAGAGATCTAAATCGATCAAAAGTTGAAGCAAAACCCGGACCAAGCAAAGAGATCTAAATCGATCTAAATCAATCAAAAGTTGAAAGCCAGATTCCGACCAAGCAAAGAGATGCAAAGAATCCAAAACTTGAAATTTAAGCCCGGACCAAGCAAACAGATGTCAATAAATCAAAACTTGAAATCCAAAGCCAGACCAAGCAAAGAGATCCAAATCAATCAAAATTTCAAAAAAGGAAATACCGACATAGCAAAGACATTCGAAAAAAAATGTTGAAAGCCAAATTCCGACCAAGCAAAGAGATGCAAACAAAAAAATCCTTTAAAACCAAAGTTGCATCAACTAAAGAGGTGTAAACAAACCAAAACTTGAAAGCCAAATTCTGACCAAGCAAAGAGATGTCAATTAATCAAAACTTGAAATCCAAACCCGGACCAAGCAAAGAGATGTCGAATAATCAAAACTTGAAATTCAAACCCTGACCAAGCAAAGAGATCTAAATCAATCAAAAGTTGAAAGCCCAACTCCGACCAAGCAAGAGATGCAAGCAAACCAAAACTTGAAAGCCAAAGTTGCATCAAACAAAGAGGCGAAAACAAACCAAAACTTGAAAGCCAAATTCTGACCAAGCAAAGAGATGCAAACAAACCAAAATTTGAATGCCAATTTTCGATCAATCACAGAGGTGTAAACAAATCATAAGTTGAATTTCAAACCCGGACCAAGCAAAGAGATCTAAATCAATCAAATGTTTTTAAACAAAATACCGACCAAGCAAAGGGATGCAAACAAACCCAAACCTTGAAAGCCAAATTTGAATCAAACAAAGAGGTGTAAACAAACCAAAACTTTAAATTTAAACCGGACCAAGCAAAGAGTTCTAAATCAATCAAAACTTGAAATTCAAACCCGGACCAAGCAAAGAGATGTCGAATAATCAAAAATTGAAATCCAAACCCGGACCAAGCAAAGAGATCTATATCAATCAAAAGTTGAAAGCCAAATTCCGACCAAGCACATCGATGCAAACAATCCAGAACTTGAAAGCCAAATTTGGATCAAACAAAGAGGTGTAAACAAACCAAAACTTGAAATTTAAACCTGGACCAAGCAAAGAGTTCTAAATCAATCAAAACTTGAAATTCAAACCCGGACCAAGCAAAGAGATGTCAAATAATCAAAACTTGAAATTCAAACCCGGACCAAGCAAAGAGGTCTAAATCAATCAAAAGCTGAAAGCCAAACCCGGACTAAGCAAAGAGATCTCAATGAATCAAAAGTTGAAACCTGAATTTGGAGCCAAAGCAAGGAATTGTAAATAAACAATCCAAATTTGAAATCCTCACTGGTCTTATGTTCTTGTCAGTTCTGCGCCAGCACCGCCATCGAAACTCTGTCTTTTGGCAATGCTACCATGAATGTTTGGCGCTGCAGTGCTAAATGCCTGTTATGAGATACAATTTCTCTTCGTTCAGCCCCAGTCACCGTTGCCAACATAGAACCCTATCATGGTGAAACAGAATGTCGTTGTTTTGTTCAAATGCCTTCTGCCGGTTTCTCTTGTTCACTGTTTCACCCGCATCGGTGTCCCCGATAAACTGCTGAGGTCACAAACATCTTCAACACCGCGATGGAGGAAATGGGCACGTCATCATTGCATGGCCATGGCTGCGACGAGCTTCCACGACACTCAAAAAGTTCCAAGAAGAAGTTGAGCGGCCCATGGCAGCTTGACTTTGATATCCAAAAGGGCTTGTGAAGTGGGTAGGTGTGTTTCTGAGGCTTTGCGCATTCGAACCACTGGTGAATACCTGTTGTTTGGTGATGGCCTTTGCTGCCAATAGATTTGCTTTTAGTGGGTTTTAGTGGGGTCTACAGCCATTGCCCTATCAACTTGCAAGAAAGATTTTCAAACCAAATTACCGACTTGGCCGCTTTGTCATTAGCACATTTCTTTGTTTGTCATTTCTTTTGCGTTGGGTGTTCACATGCTGATTTTGTTTGGGGCCGTTCCTTCAATTTTTTGTTCCCGTGTCAATCATTAAAGGCTGCGCTCCTTGAAAAAGTTGTTGCGAGGTCTTGGTGCCCGAAGTCTCCATGGTGCTGCCGGCGGCGGCCCAAAGAAGGATCACAGAAATCCAATGCTGATACTGGCGCCCCTCGGGCTGAAGCCGTTGACATTTTCAGAATGTGACATTCTTCTAGTTTTTTCTTGTCTTCATACAACTTGTTTTAGAATGTGACATTCTCTGCTTGTTTATTTTCTTTCGGCTTTCTTTCATTTAATTTCCTTTGCAGCCCTGCGGCCACCCGTTCGCTCAGGTTCTGGAGCAATCAGATTTGACGGCTTTTGGGCATATAGGCCCCACACATTTTCAACCGTCTGACAGACCCAGAAAAGAAAAATCATGCGCCATGCCGCCAGCATATGTTACGGCGCCAGGGGTGGACGATTATTATCACCAGCGAACTTTGTCGGTTTTCGAGCGCATGAAGTCCCAAGCGTCTTGGCAGTCAGGGTTGCAGACAGAAGCCAAGAAGAACCTACTACCTTCAAACACGTACCCAAACATGGCTTCTTGTCTCGCATACTCAAGGCTTCCTGGCTGACGTTCCTGCAAGCTGCGCTGGAAAGTTCCTGGGCAGCAAGTTTAGTCGCCATAAGCATCAGCAGCCACCCCATCATTGCAGGGCCCCCTTTGCCGCTGTGCCGAGGCTGCGTGCTTCTTCTCGGAACATCGGGAGTTTTGCTTTCAACTTTCGGGGATGAAAATAACAGCCAAGCAGAAATGGCAATGATTTGCCTATCTCTGGCCACTCGTTACGAAAGGGTTTTTGTTTTTTAGGCAATCGGACATGAAAAAGTTATAGCGCATTGCTAGCTTTCACTGGTTGAAGTTTTGCATTTTGTTGTGTCAATTTTTTGAATTGCCTGAGGCCGCCAGCTGCCAAACCTTGGAAACCTGGCTGCAGTGTTTTCGTTCCTTTCGCCCAGCATGGGACTCTAGCCGCTGGTAAATTTACTGGCCAAGGAACGGTTTCATGCCTTGAGTAACCGCCTTGATGCTGCCAACTCTGGAGAACGTGATTTGTGGCTGCGCTGCATATCAGAAGCGGTCGCGCGTCCACACGGTTGCTGTTTGCTTCATGTTGGGCAGCGGCCGCAGTTCCGGAAACACAGGGGACGACAGATGGAAAAGCTATTCTGCAAGGGGGCTTGCTGCCTCACATGGACAACCCAGGATTTGCGCGTGGCAAGAATGGAGCGCAATGGCTCCTTGCTTGCATCACGGGCACTTGCCTATGTCCTTGTAGACAAACGTGCGCAGACAGAGCCCGCAATTCAAAGTGCAGAGGCTGTCGTTTTTTCTGGGCCCGCTCAGGAGCCAATGCAACGCCGATTCCAGTCCAATGTGAATAGGCTGAGACATGCTGCGGATTTTTCAGATTTACCAGGGGTTTGGCTCGGCTCCACTTGGCATTGCTAGGCTTGTCTTGACAACGGAAGGGGCGCCTCGGCCAAATCAAGAAAGAATTCAGCAAATAGACATTGTACTTGCACCGCGCAGAAGCCCTCCATCCCTGAGGTTAACGTTGCTTTGACCAGCGCGGCAACCGCCGGAGTTCGTCAAACCCTGACAACGACGACGCTCGGAGAGCAGCGGCATGTTCTGTTGGGCAAGCCCGGGAAGATTTTGTTCAAAATTGATTCGAGGTTCGGCTCTGGAATTCCCAGCATTGATGACTCAGTTTTTGTTTTAAGTTTCGCCTCTTCCCGTCCATCTCCTTGTCCGCCCCCTCCTCGTCCAGCCCCGCTCCTCCTACCAACGTCTGCCAACAACAT
Source organism: Symbiodinium kawagutii (assembly GCA_009767595.1). Lineage (NCBI taxonomy): Eukaryota > Dinophyceae > Suessiales > Symbiodiniaceae > Symbiodinium > Symbiodinium kawagutii. Next base: position 20,972 of record VSDK01003257.1, on the reverse strand, counting down.
CGTCATCAACGATCCCATTGCCGTCACTATATCATTGACGAGGGTCATCGGCAACCAGCCTCATGGCTGATCGTTGCCATCAGTGAAAACATTGCTCTTATTCATCCTAGCGTCGTCATTGAATAGCATTGTCATCACCCGCAGTTGTCAGTACGGATCACTACCATCACCGAACAACATCGCCTCCACTCATTCACATCGCCGTCAGTCATTGTCCTCACTGGACGGCAAGTATACTGGCTGATCACAGTGCCGTCGGTGGCAGTAGGCATCGCCGTTAATTGTTCTGCAGGGCTGGTGTTTGCGTCGCGTTGGTGATTTTGCCTGCTGTGCTTGTTTCGTTGGTTATTGTTTTGTTGCACAGCTGCTGTGATTTTGTTGTGCTGCTCTCCATCGTTCCTGAAAAACGTTTTTGCTTCCAGTGGTTTCCTTCCGGTTTCTTTTCTTCTGTCCGTTTCCATGTGCCCCTACAGATGCCGTCAAGTGTTTTAACTAACTTGTGGGAGGTTTCTGGCCCCGCCACTTGTTCGCAACCCAATGATTTTTCCAAAGTCTGCAGCCCGTTTTTACCCAGTGCGTTTCTTTCATTTTGCTTCGGGTTCATATTCTCACCGACGCGCTGTTTCCTGCCAGGAAATCAAATTGAGCAATTTTTGCGCAGCGTCAGCAGCAGCCACCGCATCAACAGACCTAACCCTTTCGCCAATGATTTTGCTTAGCAGAATTCTTCTTTTGTTGGGCGGCGGCTGCCGGTGACACCTTGTGGCTGTGTGCCGCAGAATCTACCAAAGGGTGCTCCACAAGGAAGATTCTTTGGTTCTAAAGTCGATGGATTTTTCTGGGCCGCGGCGAAGCTGCGGATCCAAATCCTTGTGGCTTTTGGCCCTGCGACATCTTTTCGGCGTATTTTTTGGCTTGGTTGGGCTTGGGGGCCTGCCTCGGCAATCTTGTTTGCCCGAAGGAGAAAGGCTGCGCTCTACAGGACATGACGGTTGGTGGGGGCCGTAAATTTTCTAAAAAGCTATTTTTGCTCATAAACATTTTTCTCCAAATTGCAGCCTGTTTATATACCCTGCCGTCTCGCAACGGCCGCCCACATGTTTTCCATAATCAAAGGAAGTTTCATAGAGAAACTCCGGGTTACGGATCCAAAACATACCTCACTTTACATACCTTACCTCACGTATCTCACCTCACATATCTCACCTCACACATCTCACCTCACATAACTCACCTCACATACCTCACCTCACATACCTCACCTCACATACCTCACCTTACATATCTTACCTCACATATCTCAACCTCACATACCTCACCTTACATACCTTACCTCACATATCTTACCTCACATTTCTCACCTCACACATCTCACCTCACATAACTCACCTCACAAACCTTACCTCACATTTCTTACCTCACATTTCTCGCCTCACACAACTCACCTCACATATCTCAACCTCACATACCTCACCTTACATACCTTACCTCACACATCTTACCTCACATATCTCACCTCACACAACTCACCTCACATATCTCACCTCACATAACTCACTTCACACAACTCACCTCACATAAATCACCTCACATACCTCACCTCCCATATCTTACCTCACATACCTTACCTCACATTTCTTACCTCACATATCTCAACCTCACATGCCTCACCTCACATACCTCACCTTACATACCTTACCTCGCATATCTTACCTCACATATTTCACCTCACACAACTCACCTCACATAACTCACCTCACATATCTCACTTCACATAACTCCCCTTACATACCTCACGTCACGTACCTCACCTCACATTTCTCACCTCACACAACTCACCTTACATACCTCACCTCACATATCTCACCTCACGCAACCTCACCCCACATAACTCACCTTACATACCTCACCTTGCATACCTTACCTCACATTTCTTACCTCGCATATCTCACCTCACACAACCTCACCTTACATGCCTTACCTCACATTCCTCACCTCACATACCGCACCTCACATACCTCACCTTACATACCTTACCTCACATATCTTACCTCACATATCTTACCTCACAGAACTCACTTCACATAATTCACCTCACATACCTCACCTTACATACCTTACCTCACATTTCTTACCTCACATATCTCACCTCACACAACTCACCTCACATATCTCAGCTCACATAACTCACCTCACATACCTCACCTCACATACCTGACCTTACATACCTTACCGCACACTTCTTACCTCACATTTCTCACCTCACACAACTCACTTCACATAACTCACCTCACATACCTCACCTTACATAGCTTACCTCACATTTCTGACCTCACATAACTCACCTTACATACCTCACCTCACATAACTCACCTCACATACCTCACTTCACATAACTCCCCTTACATACCTCACGTCACGTACCTCACCTCACATTTCTCACCTCACACAACTCACCTTACATACCTCACCTCACATATCTCACCTCACGCAACCTCACCCCACATAACTCACCTTACATACCTCACCTTGCATACCTTACCTCACATTTCTTACCTCACATATCTCACCTCACACAACTCACCTCACATAAATCACCTCACATACTTCACCTCACATATCTAACCTCACATATCTCACCTCACACAACTTACCTCACATAATTCACCTCACATACCTCACCTTACATACCTTACTTCACGCAACCTCACCTCACATATCTCAACCTCACATACCTCACCTTACATACCTTAGCTCACATTTCTTACCGCACATATCTCACCTCACACAACCCGTCTCACATAACTCACCTCACTTAATTCACCTCACATACCTCACCTTACATACCTTACCTCACATACCTCACCTCACACAACTCACCTCACATTACTCACCTTACATACCTTACCTCACATACCTCGCCTCACATACCTCGCCTCACATACCTCACCTTACATACGTTACCTCGCATATCTTACCTCACATATTTCACCTCACACAACTCACCTCACATAACTCACCTCACATACCTCACCTTACATACCTTACCTCACATTTCTTACCTCACATATTTCACCTCACATTTCTCACCTCACACATCTCACCTCACATAACTCACCTCACATACCTCACCTCACATATCTCACTTCACATAACTCACCTTACATACCTCACCTCACATACCTCACCTCACATTTCTCACCTCACATAACTCACCTTACATACCTCACCTCACATATTTCACCTCACGCAACCTCACCTCACATAACTCACCTCACATACCTCACCTTACATACGTTACCTCACTTTGTGTGGCAGGCGCGGCATTTGGTGCGAATGGAGTTGCTCTGGGATCGCTTTTCGCATTGGCAGGGCCGTCTCAAGTGATCGTTGGGAGGAGTTGTGCGAATAGATTTTGTGGCCCTGTGCGGGGATCGTACGTGTTGGATCGCTAAAATTCAAGCGCGGTGCGAATTTGAGAGATGGCAAGGTCACGAAACAGTGTGAATTGTCGTGGAATCGTGCTCCATGGGTCGCTGTTTTGTAGGCGGGTCCGGACGTCCTGATCGCTTTATCCTCGCTTTATCGCCGCTTTATCGCCGGAGGTGTTCGCATGGCAGGCGCAGCATTTGGTGCATCTTGACCTGCTCTAGGATCGCTTTTTGGTGGCCCTGTGCGGGGGTCGTACGCGTTGGCGTTGCTCTGGGATCGCTTTCCGCACTGGCAGGGCTGTTTCAAGTGATCCTGGTGAAGTCTTGGATCATGACTTTGTGTGGCAGGCGTGGCATTTGGTGCACGTGGAGTTGCTAGTGGAGTTGCTCTGGGTACTTTCCGCATTGGCAGGGCTGTTTCAAATGATCTTGGAGAAGTCTTGGATCATGACTTTGTGTGACAGGCGCGGCACTTGGTGCGCATGGAGTTGCTCTGGGCTCGCTTTCCGCACTGGCAGGGCTGCGTGAAGTGATCTTGGAGAAGTCTTGGATCATCACTTTGTGTGGCAGTTGTGGCATTTGGTGCACATGGAGTTGCTTTAGGATCGCTTTCCGCATTGGCAGGGCTGTTTCAAATGATCTTGGACAAGTCTTGGATCATGACTTTGTGTGGCAGGCGTGTAGTACCTTGTAGTACCTTCTTGTACCTTGTAGTACTTTGTAATACCTTGTAGGACCTTGTAATCCCTTGTAGTACCTTGCAGTACCTTGTAGTACCTTGTAGTACCTTGTAGTACCTTGTAGTACCTTGTAGTACCTCGTAGCACCTTGCAGCACCTTGTAGCACCTTGTAGTACCTTGTAGTACCTTGTAGTACCTTGTAGTACCTCGTAGTACCTTGTAGTACTTTGTACTATCTTGTAGTACCTTGTAGTACTTTGTAATACCTTGTAGTACCTTGTAATACCTTGTAAGACCTTCTAGTGCCTTGTAATACCTTGTAGTACTTTGTAGTACCTTGTAGTACCTTGTAGCACCTTGTAGTACCTTGTAGTACCTTGTAGTACCTTGTAGTACCTTGTAGTACGTTGTAGTACTTCGTAGCACCTTGCAGCACCTTGCAGCGCCTTGTAGTACCTTGTAGTACCTTCTAATACCTTGTAGTACCTTCTAATACCTTGTAGTACCCTGTAGTACCTTGTAGTACCTTGTAGTACCTTGTAGTACTTTGTAGTGCCTTGTAGTACCTTGTCAAAAGAAATTTCATGGCGAAATTCCGGGCTACGGATCCAAAACATACTTCACCTTTCATACTTCACTTTACATACCTTACTTCACATATCTTACCTCACATATCTCACCTCACACAACTCACCTGACATAATTCACTTCACATACCTCACTGTACATACCTTACCCCACATATCTTACCTCGCATATCTCACCTCACACAACTTCACCTCACATAATTCACTTCACATACCTCACCTTACATACCTTACCTCACATATCTTACCTCCCACATCTCACCTCACACAACTTCACCTTACATACCTTACCTCACATTTCTTACCTCACATATCTCACCCCACACAACTCACTTCACATAATTCACATCACAAACCTCACCTTAGATACTTTACCGCACATATCTCACCTCACACAACTCACTTGACATAACTCACCTCACATACCTCACCTTACATACCTTGCCTCGCATTTCGCACCTCACATATCTCACCTCACACACTTCACCGCGCATAACTCACCTTATATACTTCACCTTACATACCTTACCTCACATTTCTTACCTCACATATCTTACCTCACACAACCTCACCTTTTATACCTTACCTCACATACGTCACCTCACATACCGCACCTCACATACCTCACTTTACATACCTTACTTCACATATCTTACCTATTAATTTTACCCCGCAGAACTCACTTCACATAATTTACCTCACATACCTCACCTTATATACCTTACCTTACATATCGTACCTCACATATCTCACTTCACAATACTTACCTCACATATCTCACCTCACATAATTCGCCTCACATACCTCACCTCTTATACCTCACCTTACATACCTTACCTCACATACCTCACCTTACATAATTTACCTTACACAACTCACCTGACATAAATTACCTCACATACCTCACCTCACATACCTTACCTCACATATTTTACCTCACATATTTTACCTCCCAAAATTTACTTCACATAACTCACCTCACATACCTTACTTTACATACCTTACCTCACATATCTGACCTTACATATCTTACCTTATATAATCTACCTCTTTTGATGGCATATTCTTGATAAAATATGTTTTATAAATTAAAAATTATAATATATTTAGGGTAAAATATTTTAGGTAAGATATTTTTGGCAAGAGTTTTTTTGTAAAATATTTTTTGACGATATTTTTTAGAAAAATTTATGGTAAAATATTTGGTGGGATATTTTTATAATGATTTTTTTGGTAAGGTATTTTTGATAAGATATGTTTAAAAAGAATATTTTTTATAAAATATTTTGAATAAGATATTTTAAATAAAATATGTTAGTATTTTTTATTAAAATTATTTTGGTGTTATTTTTTTTGTAAAATATTTTTAATAAAATATTTTTAATGAAATATTTTTTTTAAGATGTTTTTTATAATATATATTTTTAAGGTTTTTTTAAAATATTTTTAAA
>VSDK01003257.1:0-14639 GCA_009767595.1 Symbiodinium kawagutii | reverse complement strand
AATTAAAATTTTTATTATTTTTTTGTTATTTTGAAGTTTTAGTTTACTACATAAAAGTAATATTTGAGCATTATATAAATAAAATATATTAAATAATTTTAAAATGTTTATATTTTTATGTAAAGGTAAATTAAATATATGTAAATAATATATAGTAATATTAATAAGGATTATATATTATATTTAAAATATGTTTTTTTTATATATTTTAAGAAAAGGTGGGTGGTTGGCTTATCTTTCCCTTTTATAAGATCTCTTTATATTTAGTTTGGGGGTAATAGCTCGGGTTATGGTTGGAAAAATTTTTTACTTACCAGGAAAATTCCTGGATGACGATTTGGCTAGGGCTTTAACAAATGTAAACCTGGATGACGAACTTTACAGAGCTGTATTGTCTGAAAAGAAGGGTTCCTTTTCCTACACTCCTTCTTTACAGAATTATTCGAAGTTGTATACAGTAATGCTAGGATACCTGTTTCTGAATCCTTTGATCCAGAGGTGATGGTTAGTTCTGCATAACATAGCTTGCGACAGGAAGAACCAAAACAATCTTGGGAAATTGGTTGTTGGAACAACTTTTTGGACAAGAAGCAGGATTCATTGAGCTTATGTACACAGAGCTTGAAAAGACCCATACCCTTCGACATGCCGGTGTTGATTGATGCTGACAATAAGAACGTGGTCCAAAAGCGAGTTGTAAAGTATTTAAACTTCGATGGGTCGGGGTTTTTGAAAAACATACAGGACATTCTGGAAAAAAAACCTGGAAGGAGGAGAGAGAAGCTCAATGGGAGACTGCTATTCGGCGTTGGGTGGCATTGCTGGACTCAGGGCTCAGGAATTCCTGTGAACTAGTTATAGCTTTGCATTAGTGCGAAACCTTTTTACTAAAAGGCTCAGATCATGGAGGATGTGTTTTTTAATAAGGCTCCTCAAACATCGTTGAAGTGCGGCAACAGTTTGGCAGGACTGACCAATGCAGTGGTTGAAATGGGCGGCATTTTTCCATGTACTGAGCCACAGTTTTATGCATACCTGAAGGGTGAGGCGAGTTATGGTGCGCCGGCTTCTCGGTTGAAGGCTGTGTTTGAAGCGCTGGTTTTTGCACGTCATGTATTGGGAGTTAATTTGTTGGATGAAGTAATTTCTAGCAAGAGATGTCTTGGTGCTGTAACTTCCAATGTGCTCAGAAACCCTCGTTAAGCCTCACCTTTCAGAGTCTTACAACTTAAGAAATTTCATCAGATCTTGGCTGACGAAAAGGATGACCTATGGAACAGGGCTATGTCGGGGATGATTCTCTTCTGTACCTATGGTAGATCTCGTTGGTCGGATGCTCAGTATGCAGAGGATTTGATATGGGATAAAAACGATGCTGGACAATTGTGGTCATTAGAACTTAAAACGACTGCACATAAGACGGCTAGAGCGTTGCATCTCAGACACATGTTTTTGCCAATATCTGCACTTTCAACTGGAGTGGTGAAGCAAAACTGGGGTGAGCTCTGGATGCACGTCAGACAATTGCTTGGTATTTCAGATTTGAAGACCTCTCCCTTGATGCCTGTACCTGGTCCCAACTTGGAGCCTACTTGAAGGGCTTTGTCCACGGGAGAGGCAAAGAAGTGGATGTACTATCTTTTGGGTCCAGAGCTCGTTTCCATGAGTGATAGGCTGTCGAGTCATTCTTGCAAAGCAACATGTCTTGGTTTCATGGCAAAACGCGGTGTGAGTCTGGAAAATCGTCTGGTGCTTGGGCATCACTCTAACAAGCTTAGGGTTAATTTGATTTACAGCAGAGACAGTGCTGCGAGGCCCTTAGCATTGCTCAGATATGTGTTACTTGAGATACAGGATGGAATCTTTGAGCCAGACAATACAAGAAGCGGTAGGTTGAAGTAAGGTGCTACTTCATTGGATCAGTTGCATGCTATGACTTGTCTTGTCGTGCAAGGGTCTGAGGGTTCAGCTCCAGAGGTCGTCGAGAGCCAAGGCATGGAGACGATAGGAGAATCAGACAAAGGCCATGTCACGACCGATACAGACGAGACAGAAGATGACTCTTATGTAGTTTCTCCGGTTGTTGGCTACTATTTGATCGACCTTCCTGAAGACAAGTTTTTTTGGCTAAATAAAGCCATTAAAATGTTTCCCATATCGGAAAGCCGACATACGAAGGTCCTGTTATGTGGAAGGAATATATCAGCGAATGTTGTGCGATACAAAGGGCAAGTCAGGTTCGACTCTGCGAAATGCAAGCAATGCTGTAGGCAGCTGCGGGCAGCGAGCATGGCGAATTGCGCCTAAAAGGTTTCAGTCTTGGGAACTTGAACTTAATTTTAATTTTATTTTCTAGAGAAATGTGAGGGTAGATGTCACTGTGTAAAGGCAGTGCGAGAACCTTAACTAGCATGTAATGCGATAAAATGGCATTTTCAGACTTTTTAGCCTTTTCCAACAAAAGTCTGAAAATATTTTGTGTTTAATTTACATGTGTTGGTCGTGCAGTTTTACAGCCCAAAATACGGGTGCAAATCCAGACCTTGGCTGGAGGGTCTGGATCGGGTGGCGTTTGGGCCCCCTTTTTCAGCTTATGTTGAGTCTAAGTTGAGCAGTTTTCGCGGGTTGTGGCATTCGACCACTTAAACTGAAATGTTACGATAAGGCAGGCCTTTTCAGGACAGACTCATGTTTGCATGCTTGTGCAGTTGCTTTCTTGCATGATCAGTGGGATATACTTGCGTGGCCGGACTTCCTCAGCTTTGGCTAGGTTGAGGGACCATAAGTACATGGTCACAGTGAAATAGATTTAAGTTGTAACACATTTTCAGACTTGACAAATTTTTATCCGTGCACGGTTTCCACCGGAGTCTCAAGTAAACTCATGCAAGGGGTGAAACCACTCATAGCGCAAAATATTTTTAGCGTTTTTTCTTTCCAGTTTATTTGTCGTGGCATGCCGTTTTCGGATTCTGAAGCTGCGTTTGAACAGTACTGCACACGGATCGATGCTGAACTGTTTGCTTTGCTTTCCACACACAATATGAAGATGCTTGGATCCTTAGCCTTTGCGATTGGTACCCCTCAGTTTCCTTCATCCAATAGGGCCTTCAAGGAATGGGCTACTGTAATTAATGGTGGTACCGAACCGGACATGGGAACTTTATCTGGTTTAGGGTATTTATATTTTGAAGCGTCGGCTTTCGTTATTGCTGAATTGAAATCTAGAGTGACAACGGATATGACTGGAGACCAAAGGAAAAAGCTGCCTACAGCAGAGACAGCAGCGCGATTGAGAAATTAAGAAGTACGGCTGCAAGGTTTCAAATTCAGAGGCGAGTTGCAACCATCCTATACATTGGTGGACATGGTAGCAAATATCAAGGAGACAAATTGCAGCATTTGGATTCCTCCAAGTAAATGTAGCAGACATGATATGGAGATTCAGCAGAGCATGAAAAAGAAACCCATGACCTTGTTATTGGAGTAACAGCTCGTAAAGGTAGCTGCATCTGAAGAGAACATCGCCGTGGACACGTTAACAGATATACAACTTCAGTGGGCGCTCTAACGACAAGGATTAGCCTTTGATTAATGTAATTTAATTCACCATTATGAAGATGAGATTTGGGTCAGCAGTTGTTGGCACAATTAACACATAATGCACCTCCTGGATTTAACAAGGTAATACCGGCCCAGGTAATTAGGGCTGACCGCGAGTTGTTCACCATCATGGCGCAGGACATCCAGGATTTAGTTCAGCCGAATGCTGCAGGTGATTTGCCAATGGAGTTGTCATTGAAAGCTTTGACAATTAATCCACGAATAACTATGCATCTACTTCCATTACCCAAATTTGCATCGAAAATATTAGAGCTATCTAGTTCAAATACGGGTAACCGGGCTCCGCCCATACAGACAATGCGTCCTGACAAGAAGAAGAAGGCCTCGCCAAAGACGAAGAGTGCATGCCCTCCTGAATTAAAAAGCTATGCACAGAAGGGTAGCAATGGGCTGCCAATTTGTTGGGCCTTTAATCTGAAATTAGGTTACCAGGAAGAGGTGAAGAATGATAGGTTTAAAAAGGGGGTACATTGTTATATTAAATGCCATAAGACCAATCACAGTTTGGTCACATGCCGGGCAGCCGGCACCTGACAAGGTTCTGACACGAGTATTTCATAAATGGCATTACCTAATATAACTTGTCTTGAGGAAAAATTTCAGAATTTGAAAAGGCATCGTTAAAAATTTGTTATAGGTACCAAATAATTCCCTTAAGAGGAGTATTGAAAGCCGGGAACCTATGGAGGACATAGAAGAGAAGAAGTTTGACTAATTACCTGTTATGGGTTTATTATTCATTAAGATTTTTGCATGATCTGCGCGACTTTTATCAGCTCTGCACGAAGTGGGTTTTGAGACCCTGGCAGTGGATAAATCTGCAACTCATTTAACTAAGTATTACATTGCGTTGTATAATGTTATAAACCTTTTGTAACTTCAGGAGTTTATAACAATATTCAGGGAGGAGGCTCATCGTATAGTGGCCATATACTTGGCGCCAGCATGTGGTATGGCATCCAAAGCCCGTGAATGAAAGTTGCCAGCCCTGCAGAAAAAAGGTTTCAAAGTTCCACAACCGTTGCGCTCTGAAGAGAAGCCTGCAGGATTGGATGGATCAGTTGGTTTGGACAATTTCAAAACTGAATTTGCCAACCAATTATATAATGCCACCGCAGAACTTGTGAAGTTGGCCCTGTAATTGCATATTCTAGTATTAATAGAAAACCCGGAAAATCCTTTATTGTGGTTATACCCTGCTATTCGAACTATTGTCTCTATATATGAATACTTTATAATTTTTTGCGAATTGTATGTACGGTGGCAAGCGGGATAAAAACACAGCTTGGTGGGTTTCTGACGGATGAAGCCGCCCACCCCATGTTGTTGTAGAAGCGCCTGGCTTTATTTCTAAAAGACTATGCTTTGGATTATGAAGCATTGCAAGCTCATAATTTACTGGAGCAACTCAATGTATAACACAGTACATTACATCGGTGGGTCTTGGGAATACTGCCTCGGGGCAAGGCCTTTAAACCTTTGGTGAGCGAGTTTGAATCCTATATTTTTTTCCTTAATACTCTCCATTACGACCCGGACTCCTCAGCTTTCGTTACCTCCTGCCCGAAAAGTTTTAAAGTGGTGCATCGACGACTGTCATGGGCGAGTCGATGAAAAGGGGAGTGGATGGACTTCGCGCGAATAGGATGGTATATAAAAAATTGGATGAAATTTACCCGGGTTTTTATCAGAATATGGACTGTTAAGCGTGCTTCGAAAACCGTGGGATTTCGTGAAAAGAGTTGTTAGAGCTCGCCATCCTAGGACTATTACTTTGCACTTGTCTGCGCCAGTTCTGGACATGTTACAAGCAAATTTCGTGGAGGAGCCTGGGAAGTTGTTGCGTGACAGAGCAAAATTCTTGTGAAAGTGGACAAACAGGTGCCGAGAGCTGGATGAAAAGGAAAAAGCTTTGCACAGTAACATGGAGCTATATCTCCAAGAAGTTTTGGCAAGAAAATGGCTGTTAGTACTTCAAGAAACCTTGAATGATTTGGACTATCCGGTTAAGAGCCTGGTAGAGGATATGATTAAGGGCTTTGACTTTTATGGATGGATACCGAAATTAAATGTTTTCCCTTCTCACACACAATATCCTATGCAGAGGGTCGAATCTGCCATGAAAATTGCTAGAGGAGTGAAGCAGAGTATAATAAAAAAAGTTAAGTCAGTGTAAGATTTTGAACTTTGCCAAGAGGCGTGGTATTGATTGAAAAGAAATCTCAAAAGGATTGGTATGGAAAAAAAGTTCTTGCAGTCCTTTAAAGTATTTACTAATAAATCTTTCGGTTTCAAGCAGGGCAATAAATTTAGGTTAGTTGACAATTACTCGATAGGTGATATGAATAGCACATACGGAGCCAAGGAGAAAGTTCGCATATACTCCATTGACGAGATGGCAGCGTTTCTTTTCTGGTGTTTAATGCTTTTGGTGCACAGCGAACTGGACAACCTTGTGGGTAAAACTAACGACGTGAAATCGGTGTACAAACAATACGGCATATCAGGGAAGGATAGGGAGCGCCTCAGGATTGCAGTTTGGAATGCGGACGAAAGCAAAGTTACTTACTTCGGAAGCAACGGATTGCCCATTGGTACAATGGCCTCAGTGAGTTCCTCCCTTCGTATCTCCATGGCAATCTGGTTCATAGATATTCCTGGGCTTAATTTATGTTAGATTTGCTGGTTTAATAATTATACCTTGATAGCAAACATTCAAATTGCAGATACCGCAGCCAGATCGGCTGAGATGCTGTTTCAACTGCTCGGAGTTGGCTATGCGGGGGAAGGCAGCAAAGCGGTGAACTTCAGCACAAAAGTGAAAATGTTTGGCCTTATGCCGGGCCTGTCGCCAGAAGATTCGATGGGTAGGCACTTGGGTAGATACATGACAGTGGGTCATATTGAATCCCGAGCAGAAGAGCTGTCGACTACCATCCCAAATATCCTGGAGGTGGGCCGTATGAGTCACAAAAAAAATTGAATGTTTGGGACGTAACCTTTACTGGTTCGAATCCTTCGCAGTGGGATGTGTAGTTCAGACATCCTTGAGGGTTGTAAGCAACATGACTTCTGTGCTCAGGACTGATTGTGGAATCTTGACACATGAACGGGCGGCTTTCCTTTTCTTGCGAGACAGTCTGTCTACGTGGTTAGTTTTCTCTGATGGGTCTTGTGAAGCAGATGACAGCAAAGAAGGCGGAAAAGGGGCTAAACTCATAAGTCCACAGGGTACGCCTCTTAAATTCTTTTCTGAACAGTTACTTGACCGTATTATTTTTTTTTCACGGCCTCCTCGGAATATCTTATCTTCGAAGTCGCGCTTCTTCAAATCCTTTGTACAATTATGCTTCGGGGCGAGCACATAAGCGGATGTCATGACATCGTTTTCTTTACAGACAAGGAAGCTGCCAAGGAACCTTTGATAAGAGGGGCCAATTTTTCCTTGAGGAATTTATAAACTTTGAAATGCTGAGGCAAATAAAAATTTGGTTCACCAGAGTACCAACTAGCAGCAACCCAGTTGACAAACCCAGGCGATTTGTATTACACGAATTAATTGGAAAAGGTGCACAGCAGACAATGATTTTTTTCGAACAGTCAGAAACATCGATGAAAACAAGTACATAGGAGATAAGGGTTGTGAATACTTGTGATTTCTTCCAAAACTTGTTTGACAGAAAAAATCAATAAACTGCTGTGCAAATGAAGCTATTAGTTTTGAAGTTGCTGTACTTTCTGATGTTTTTAAAGTTTCTAATTTATACAAGAAGGTTTGCGCCGTATACATGAAATGTTTTGCTGTGACTCGTCCTTTGGACTATAGAAGTTATTTTTATATTTGTTTCTGAAAAATAAGGGTTCAGGCTATTAAAAAATAATGCTCTTCTTATTCAGGTTGCCACATGTCAATGATTTCTGGGCATTGTGTGAATAAAACACATTGAATGCTTTCAAGATTTCCATATTCTTGTACAAGGTGGGTTGCACATGTGAAAGGAATGAGCAGTTATGTCATCAAGCATTGTACATCCTGATTGAACCATGTTTGTATCGTGCGTGTCAAATAAGGGTGGGTGAGTGGGCCTTCTCTCCTGGTTGGGAAATTTCTTTGTGTTTACACGCCCGGACTTGGATGCTTTCCGTCCCCTCTGTTTCCTCGAGGGGGGCCTCCCCGGGTTTTTGTTGAGTGCGATCCGTGGGATTTGTTACCAACTAGCAAAAAAAAAAAAATTCTGTGAGTGTTTTAAGCTAGGAATTTTGAAATTGCTACATTTCCAGATTTTCAAAGCTTGTTTTTACGTTGGCATGTTTGCACGGGACTTTTCTTTGGGCCATGAAAGATGATAAATGTATTTTTATATACAACTTTTCAGTATAAAATCCCTAAAAATTAATTCGATACAGCCATCACAATTTGTTTTGCAGGCCAGCACAAAAGAAAAAAAAAGGAGATAGTGGCATTTCATTTAATTTACGAAGTACAGAACAGCAGTAAATCATTCTGCTGCAGCAATGACAATACACGGAACAAACACCGACAAATACTGGAAGCTTGAAAACAACATCTTCTCTGTTTCTTCCGCGCACACCTCACAATGAGCAATCTGAAACAGGCCAAAAAAAAAAAAAGATATTTTTTTTTTTAACATCCCGGGTATACAACACAAATGTTAAGCTGTTGATTTTTTTTGCCCTCAGCAAACATTTCATGTCACGGAAAGAATAGCCTTTCTTGGGTGTAAAAAGGAGAGATGGGATGCCAAAAGTACTGATTGTGCCACCAAAAAAGTGATGACGACCTGAAGCAAAAATGTGCATAATCCAGTCTTCTGCCACGCAAGCTGGTTTTGGGACTTGCCATGGCACAAGCTGAATTACTTTGACCCACCTCTCCTGTCCCATAAATTTAAATCGCAGGTCACACAACCAAAGAAAATAACAACCTCCAAACGCATTTTCCAATGATACGAGCCCGACGGCCCCACTGCGCGCGTTGGGGAAAGGTTGGGGAAGGTTACAAATGCTTGAGGACTGCTCCACCCTTGAATGCAAAGTCCAGAAAACACATTTCTATGTTACATCCCTCCTATCAAATAAATTCTAAAAATTTTTCACAAGGAAAATTAATATTTATTTACGGTTCAAAAATTCTATAAAAAGGATAACATGATTTTTCCAAAATAATTTGATATTTTTTAATTTTAAAAAAAAATAAAGAAGGATTTTTCCATAACAAATATACATTTCTTGAAACACCGAAAACTTTTGATTACTGCAAAAAAAAAAAATATCCAAAAAATGCAACACATGGTGAGAAAACATTGGAATAAACAAAAATTTTGAAAATTTTCAATTCAAGGCACACTTTTTTTCATTAATTTCTCATATTCTTTTTCAATTTTGAAAAAAATTTGAAATTTTGAAATCCAAATAATTAATTCGGAAATTATTGGAGGTTTGGATTATATTAAATTAATAAAATTAATGTACTTTTGTAAATTTTTTATTATTAGTGACATAAATGGAATTTCTTTGGAGAATTTTGAGTGTTGTACTGTCAAGGTAAATTACATTGCAGCTTCTGCAATGTCGACATGAATTGAAATAACTTTGATGTCGAATTATTTGTAAGAAAGTCTTTTGAATTTGGCATTGGTTTTAAAATCGAAAAATGATGATAAGAAAAAATACCCCAATCAATGAAAAAAAATTAAACAAAATAAAAAATTCTTGAATACAAAAATGTCCATTTTGGTAATCTTCATATCAGAATTTGTTTTTCATATATTTTATTGATTCGTAGCTTGGCGAAAAATTAAATCCATGTTGTGTAAAAATGCCAGGTGAAGAAAATAGTTCATGATATTTTTTCTAGTCCACAATACGAATCAATTGTTTTATTCGAAATGTTCAACGGGAAAAAAATTTGCAGAAATCTTTTCGGCAAAAGTTGGGCAGTTTTCAGTAGGATGGACCAATTCCAAGCTATCCGTTGTTGTCGTTATCCTTGTCATTGTTCTGATAATAAAAATTATTGTTGAGGTTGCTTAGCTGGGTATTATTTTTTTCGTTTGTTTGCTTTGTTTTGACAAACCTACAGCCGTGCGCTTTGTACAACAAAAAAATTGTTCAATCAATATAGGCGAACAGGAATATGGAGGTAAGGTACCCAAAGAGAGCAGCAGCCCAGCCAAGAAAGCGCCCCTCCACCACCGATAAAAAGCTGTGTTCCAAGGTTCCTCCAGCAGCTCCCAGAACTTTGTATTGAGAGCCACAGCCTTGCACAGCATCAGCAATGAGATACCTTGAGAATTACGGCCCCCGTACTGGAAGATAAGCAGTAGAAGATCCCTGTACAGGATTTCTGTATTGAATACCCTTTATTAAATAAAATTCAAAATAATGAAAAAAACATACTTTGATTTTGAAATTAAAAACAAATGAAAAATAAAAAATAAAAGACATCCTTTGTCGAAGAATGTCATTGGTTTTCATTCCAAAGTTTTGATTCTTCGAATATATATTTTAAATTTTAAAAAAATTTTCTTGGACTATGAGCTGGCCATGAATAGCTGGTGCAAACTCCAATGCAATTTGTCAATCTTTTTTGCTTTTTCATAAATGCAAACAAAAAAAGAATTGGGGCACAATGTGTGGCAATTCCAAAGCCAATCAAATTTGCACGCCTTTTTACAAAATTTGTAAGTCATTTTATTGGAATTCAAGCCGCCCGACGACGAGGAATCATTATCTTCCCCCAGACACACAAGAATGGTTTTCAGGACAACGGTCAGTCTGCCACACAAAGACAAAAACAAAAAATTTTCAGCGACTGATTTGAGGAGCACATTGGAGAAGCAATAATACCTTATGTCACGCTCTTGAATTTTTTGTTTCATGCGGCTGCTGTCTGGGTTCCCTGATCCGCATCATTGCACGCTGTGAAATGTTTGATGTTCATGTACATGCTATCTGGGGGCCATTCTGGGGTAATTTGATTTATTTCGTTTTGCAAATGCACATGTATGTTAAATTTGTGTCCTGAATGTGGGCTGGGTAGCCCCTGTCAAGATGCAAGTGCGCTGTTGTTCAACACTTTTGAACTTTGCCTCGTGCCAAGGCGAACAAAGATTGTGAAAATTGTGAAAACTGGGGTTACAATTGTGAATAATGTACATTGGCGGGCAAGAAGAAGGCAACCGAAAGGATGTGAATATCCGTGAAGAAAATGGCAAGGATCACCAATGACTTGAGGGGCCTGAAAATGCCGGAGATGCTGGAAAATGATGTTGATGGAGCATGACGAAACTAAAAATGATTCAGTTGCAACTAATGATCAGGCCGGGGGAGATGATGCGGATGCAAGTCTTGAAAATAATAGCAAGCGGCGAGAAACCAAGACCATGAGGATGATGGGGAGGATGCCAGGGATGATGCTCATGATGATGAAGGTGATGACACCAATGGAACATTTTTCAGCATTTGACAGAACTCCTCACAACCGATTACGGGAGCTCGGTGCTGTAACCCATGGCTCGTCGATTGCCATTCTGGTGGTGAACATCACAGATCTCAAAAAGGTCAATATGGAACAATCGTTCTTGCAGTCCTTCAAAGTAATTACTAATAAATCCTTTGGTTTCAAGCAGGGCAATAAAATTAATTTACTTGACGATTACTTGATAGGTGATATGAACAGCACATACGGAGCCAAGGAAAAACTTCGCATATGCTCCATTTACGACGTGGCAGCTTTTTTTTTTTCTGGCGTCTAACGCCTTTGGTGCACAGCGAACTGGACAACGTTGGGAGTAAAACTTGCGACTTGAAATCGGCGTACAAACAATACGGCATATCAGGGACGGATAGGGAGCGCCTCAGGATTGCAGTTTGGAATGCGGACGAAAGCAAAGTCGCTTACTTCGGAAGCAACGGATTGCCCATCGGTGCAATGGCCTCAGTGAGTCCCTTCCTTCGTATCTCCATGGCAATCTGGTTCATAGATAATCCTGGGCTTAATTTATGTTAGATGGGTAGGCACTTGGGCATGGGCAGATACATGACAGTGGGTCATGTTGAATCCCGAGTAGAAGAGCTGTCGACTACCATCCCAAATATCCTGGAGGTGGGCCGTATGAGTCACAAGGAAATTGAATGTTTGGGACGTAACCTTCACTGGTTCGAATCCTTCACAGTGGGATGTGTAGTTAAAACATCCTTGAGGGCTGTGAGCAATATGACTCCTTTGCTCAGGACTGCTTGTGAAATCTTCATACATGAACGGGCGGCTTTCCTTTTCTTGCGAGACAATTTGTCTAGATGGTCAATTTTCTTTGATGGGTCTTGTGAAGCAGATGACAGCAAAGAACGGCCGAAAAAACGGCTAAACTCAAAAGTCCACAGGGTACACCTCTGAAATTCTATTCTGAAAGGTTACCTTACCGTCACTTTTTTTTCACGGCCTCCTCGGAATATCTTATCTTTGAAGTCGCCCTTTTTCGAATCCTTTGTGCAATTATTCTTTGGGTCGAGCGCATGAGCGGATGTCATGACATCGTTTTTTTTAAAGACAAGGAAGCTGCCAAGGAACCTTTGATAAGAGGGGACAATTTTTCCTTGAGGCATTTACAAACCTTGAAATGCTGAGGCAAAGGAAAATTTGGTTCACCAAACCACCAACTAGCAGCTACCCAGTTGACAAACCCAGGCACTTTGTAACACACGAGTTGTTTGGAAAAGGTGCACAGCAGACACTAATTTTTGCCGAGAAATCAAAAAAATCGATTAAAAAACAGGTACAAAGGAAATAAGGCTTGTGAACACTTGTGACTTCTTCCAAAAGTTGTTGACAAAAAAAAAACAATAAACTGCTGTGGGAATGAAGCTATTAGTTTTGAAGTTGCTGCACTTTCAGATGTTTTAAAGTTCCTAATTTACACAAGAAGGTTTGCACTGTGGACATGAAATGTCTTGCTGTGATTCCTCCTTTGCACAATAACATTTATTTATAATCTATTTCTGAAAAAAAGAGGGTTCAAGCTAATGAAAAATGATGCTTTTTTAATTCAGGTTGCCACATTTCAATAATTTCTGGGCATTGTCTGAATGAAACACATTGAATGATTTCAAGATTTCCATATTCTTGTACAAAGTAAGTTGCACATGTGAAAAGAATAAACAGTTATGTCAAAAATCATAGTTCATTCTGATTGAAACATGTTTGCATCGCTCGTGTCAAATAAGGGAAGGTAATTAGATCTTCTCTCTATATTGGCTAATTTCTTTGTGTTTACGTGCCAAGACTTCGTTTGTTTCTGTCCCCTCTGTTTCCTGAAGAAGGGCCTCACATGTGTTTTGTTGAGTGCGATCCGTGTGATCTGTCACCAACTAGCAAAAAAAAAAATTGTGAGTGTTTTAAGCTGGGAATTTTGAAATTGCCTCCAGATTTTTAAAGTTTTTTCGTTGGCATGTTTGCACGGGACTTTCCTTTGGATGATAAATGTATTTTTGTATACAGCTTCTCAGTGCACAATCCCTGCAGTTTAATTGGATGCACACATCACAATTTGTTGTGCAGGCCAACACAAAAGAAACAAAAGGACATACTGGCATTTTGTTTGATTTACAAAGTACAGAACAGCAGCAAATTATTTCGCTGCATCAATGACAATGCACGGAACAAACACGGACAAAAACTGGAAGCTTGAACAAAAAATCTTTCTTGTTTCTTCCGCCCACACCTCACAATGAGCAATCTGAAACAAGCAAAAAAAAAAAAGATATTTTTCTTCAACATTCCGGGTATACAACACAATTGTCAAGCTGTTTTTTTGCTCTTCCATGTCACAGAAAAAAAAGCTTTTTCTGGGGTGTAAAGGGACAGACGGGATGCCAAAAGTTTGATTGTGCCACCAAAAAAAATGATGATGACCTGAAGCAAAAAAGTGCACAATCCAGTGTTCTGCCACCCAAGCTAGTTTTGGGACTTGCCATGGCACAAGCTGAAACACTTTCACCCACTTCTCCTGTCCCATCAATTCAAACAGCAGGTCAAACAACCAAAGAAAATACCTACCTCCAAGCGCATTTTCCAATGATACAAGCCCGAGGGCCCCACGAGCGTTGGGGAAAGGTTGGGGAAGGTTGCAACTGCTTGAGGACTGCTCCGCCCTTGAACGCAATGTCCAGAAAAAAAGTTTCTATGTCGCATCCCTCCTGTCAAACAAGTTCTGAAAATTTTCATGCAGAAAAGTCATATCCATTCACGGTTCAAAATTCTAATCAAACAAAGGACAACATGATTATTCCAGACTGATATGATGTTTTTTTGAGTTCAAAAAAAAAGCAAATTTTTTCCATAACGAATGTAGATTTCTTGAAACACCAAAAAAATTTTGATTGCTGCAAAAAATTTTGACAATTTTCAATTCAAGGCACACTTCTTTCCATTAATTTCTCATATTCTTTTTCAATTTTGAAAAAAATTTGAAATTTTGAAATCCAAACAATTGATCCGGAATTGTGGGTTGTTTTGTTTGTGTCAAATTAAAAAAATCGAAGTGACTTTGATGTCGAATCGTTTGTAATAAACTCTTTTGAATGTGGCATTGGTTTCAATGTCGAAAAGTTTTGACAAGCAAAAATGCCCCAACCAACAACATATTGAACCAAATCAAAAATTTTTGATTTCAAAAAAAAATGGTTCCCTTCATGTCAGAATTGGTTTTTCATATATTTCATTGATTCGTAGCTTGGCGAAAAATTAAATGCATGTTCTGCAAAAATGCCAGGTGAAGAAAATAGTTCATGTTTTTTTTTTTGTAGTCCACAACACGAATCAATTGTTCATTCGTTTCGGCAAAAGTTGGGTCGGTTTCAGTAGGATGGACAAATTCCATATTGTTGAGGTTGCTTATCTGGGTATCATTTTTTCGTTTGAAATTGAAAACAAATGAAAAACAAAAAAATAGAACACATCCTTTGTCGAAGAATGTCATTGGTTTTCATTCCAA
>VSDK01003252.1:72462-120655 GCA_009767595.1 Symbiodinium kawagutii | reverse complement strand
CTACTACTACTACTACTACTACTACTGCTACAATTGCTACTACTACTACTACTATTACTATTACTACTACTACTACTACTACTACTACTACTACTACTACTACTACTACAATTGCTACTACTACTACTACTACTACTACTATTACTACTACTACTACTACTACTACTATTACTACTACTTCTATTACTACTATTGCTACTACTACTACTATCACAATTGCTACTACTACTACTACTACTACTATTACTACTACTACTATTACTACTTCTACTACTACTACTACTACTACTACTACTATTTCTACTACTTCTACTACTATTACTACTATGATTACTACTAATACTACTTCTATCATGATTATTACTACTACTACTACTTTTATTACTACTACAACTATTATTTTTACTACTTCTAGTATTTTTACTTCTATGATTATTACTACTACTACTACTACTACTCCTACTACTACTATTACTACTACTACTACTACTACTACTACTACTACTACTACTACTACTACTACTACTACTACTACTACTACTACTTCTGTTACTGCTACTACTACTACAACAACAACTACTACTACTGCTACTACTACTACTACTACTATTATTACTACTACTACTACTGCTACTACTACTACTACTACTCCTACTACTACTTCTACTACTACTACTACTACTACTACTACTACTACTCCTACTACTACGACTACGACCACAATGACGAAGACCACAACGACAACAACAACAACAACAACAACAACAACATCAACAACAACATTTGCGCCCTTATTGTAAGGACCACCCAACGCTTAGATATTTCCATGTTTTTGGGTGTTGACATGGTCGCTTAAAGACATAATAATGTATATGGGTGTTTCTCAAAATAGGGGCCCCCCAAATCACCAACTAGTAGCCATTTCATAAAAATAAACCAACGTTTTCATGCGGTCCTCCGCTTTCAAGAAATACCATACGACCACAAGCTGGCTGCAACTTCAAGATCTCCTGGACTGGACGCGGTTGCACAACTGCTTCACCTGGGCGCGAGGTGCCCCTGATTTAGAATAAAATCAGCCCTGCCAAATGGGCATGAAACTCATCATCGGTTGGTTGAATTGGTTCGTATGATTGATCATAATCAACAATAAGTTCATTCTAGTTGGTTCATGTTGAAAACCAAGTTTGATCATACAGGAAAGCCATCATCATGCTTGAGTTAGTTCATTCTGATCATACTTCTGGTTTAGTTGGTTCACGATGATCATAATCAACAGGAACCATGATCAACAGGAACTTAGTTGCGCGGCGATGATTAAGCAACAAACCCTCTTAATCGCGTTGTTGGTGCTTTTAATTCTTCATCACAACATTCAAACAGGGATGAATTTTGAAATAAATGCGCATGCAGCTTAATAGTAATTGCCGCCGGTGATATTGATTGATGATTGAAATAATTTTAAGCTGACAACGGTTCTCGCCAAATGGTTATTGATTTACCCACCAAATGGACGCGGGCATTTTGTTGTGGATCAGCCGCGGGTCTTCCACTAGCGATCAGTGTAAGAAGTGACCAACAATGGGGATGTCAACAGCTGCTGGGTATTGTTCCCATCAACAGCAATCGAAAGCCATGACCAACCCTAGTGACTAGGCTTCATGGCAATGAACACGGACTCCATGCTATCAACATAATGTTGATGACTGTGCATTACCCAATGAATAAAGCATTGAATACTTCCATGCCTAATGCGCCAACGCATGCGTGAACGTCCATGACAGCAAGTGATGATAGGAGTTGAAACCAAGGGACGCAAACTGCCATCCATACAGCCACCCACCATCTAAACCCCAATCCAACCCCCCATCCATCCAGCCAGCCAGCCATCCATCCAGCCATTCATCCATTCATTCCCCACCATGAACGTTCAGATTGAGCTTGCCATCAACTGCTGCCCGGTGGCGTGGGGCAGTTTGAAGAGCTTTCTCCGGCGTTTGACGCCAATATTCGCGATGGTGCACAGGGCCTTCGCCACGCAGGCTTGCGGCTGGATCGCCATGGCCGGCGCCAGACCGTTGATGTACAGCTCATACAATTTAGTCACTGGTTGATCATTGCGGTCAGTACATGGATATATGGAGTACATGTGACTGGACTCAATCAAGGGTACATGACGCATATCTATGGTTGATAATGGTCATCAGCCACGAAGTAACAATGGTTCAACATGCTGACTCGATGTTTGACCATCGAGATCAAACATTACTTCAGGTTAGCCAACAACAGCAATGACCAGCTGTGCTTCCGTTCAAGTACCTTACAGTAGGGATCACCCAATGCTAAGATAGTGTTTCCAGTTTTTTGGGTGCTCTAGACATAATAACGTATATGGGTGTTTCTCAAAATAGGGGTCCCCACACATCATCCACTATTAGCCGTTGATAGTAATTAAAAAACCAACGATGTCATACGGCCCCCCATTAAAATAAACCACCATGCGAATGCGGATATTTGGCTTTGGACCACAAGCAATCTGGGGACAAGCTTCTGAACACTTGTGCGGATTGGTCATCAAGTCATCCTCATCATAAAGTGGCGATTCAGATTTTGGCAACACTTGAGAACAACTGACATAACAACCAATTTCACGGACTAAGACATATCTTCAACATATTGGATGGGTAGTCTTGAAATTGTTACCATTGCATCCTCCACTCTTAGAATTTCAGCCTCCGCGGCAACCAACCACAGGAAAAACAATAGCAACCAATGGCCTGTGTACAAATGTGTGGAGCTTGAAAGTAGTTTGGCGTTGGTGGAACATCAATGGAAACTCAATGAAACATGGACACAATTGACAACCCCTCTTATGATAGTCAAACAGGAAGAATGGAACACAAGGTGGGGGGAGGTACTACTGTGTTTTCTTTTTCAATCCACCTCTTCATATGTTGGATCCCAGCCATCGCTGATCTACCGACAAAAGATGGGCGGTCCATTCCCAGCTGGATCCAAAAACCGCCATGTATTCCCTATGATCGTTGAAGATTTCAAGCAGCTCAGTCAGCTGGTTTCGATCTCAGCACGAACCGAAGTTGAATCATAACGAGGGCAGCTCTGGCGAACCGAGGGCAGCGCTTCCATCTTCAGCTGCGCGATGGAGTTGTTCAAAAGCTTCCTGCTTTGAACACCCCATTTCAGTTTTCAGTCTTGCTTAGCACCCCTTACAACTAACCATCATGGCAGGCCCAAAAAACGCGCCTTGCTTGCCTTGTCTTAGAAAAGCCATTGGTTTGACTGTTGAAAGAACATTCCGAGAAAACCGCCGGGAAGATTCAAGAATGTTTTCAAGATTCAGCACGAAAATAACATAAGATAATTGCATATGATTGCATAATTCAGCAATTGCCGAAGCGCTATCAATGCCATTTTGTTGAAGTCAGATTCAACAAACATGCTCCATACTGGCGTTTTTGCAAAAGAAGAGCGCCAAACCTATCCGTATATGGAAGACTATAGAAGTATACGAAAATGCATGGCCTCCCTACTTTCCAGCAATGACAACCTAGGTTTTAGTACCGATATCCAGCAACCCGTGAACCCCACCTTTCTTGACCCTCCACCCTCCTCCAGCAATCGCAACGCTTCTTTGAGGGAAATCCTGCAGATGCTTGCGCGCCGCGGTTGTCCTCTGCACCAACTTCTCGATGACCGACCTTGAAGGTAGGAGCAACCAAGCCTATGCAAGAATCAAGTACTGATCAGATACAATGCGATGCAACACGGCGCAGTGTGATGCCAGTGCGGCGCAATGTGACGTAACGCAAAAAAAACAGGCAATACCATGTGAAAGGACGGAACATGATGCAGCACATATATCATTTTTGCATGCAAATGAAATATAAAGCATGGTGCTACATAATATCAATACTGCACAGATTAATGAATCAACTTTGAAAAAATCCAAAAATGTAAATCTATATCTCAAAATATATCTTATTTTTTTTTGCAAAAAACAAAAAATAAATATATTTAAAAATATATATTAATAGAAACATATATATATATGTATGAAGATTGAAATATAAATATAAAAAGATAAAAATATATATATATATATATTTTTTTATTTTCAATTTTGATATATATATATATATATATCTATCTATTTACATGAATATAGAAAAATAAAAAGTATTAACAAAAACTGTATTCATGCAAAGATGTTAGCACATGACGCTGTAGGCATTGCTTCCCCGGCGATGAGCGAAGCGAACCCCAGCATCCTCCGAAAGTGTTATCCAGTCCTGGTTGGAAAATGGTTGATGATGATACCGATGATGACGGTTGGTTGCCCTACGGAACGTGTTCGGGCAGGATTTTGCGTGAGCTAATCGAGATGGCCGAGCTGATTTTATGCCAGGCAGTTACTGATCTCCAGAATTCCCAACAGACTTGAACGACTCCTGAGTTCCTTCCCAAATCAATTGCCATAAATTAGCTAGCTGAAATATAAAATCATATGCCGGCTAAGAGCCGTTGCTCCTAGAGCCGTTGCTCAAACGTATGTTTTGGCGTTTTCCAGCTGCCTTCTAAACTGTCAGTAAATATCATTAAATGTCACTATATGTCATTCACTTTGGTGAAACAAAGAGAAAAAACATCAAATATAGCTTGTTCGAAAAAAAACAAATCGAGGAAAATGCTGAAATCTAGTGAAACATGAGGGAAAAGGGGAAATTTAGCCAAAAGCAATGAAAAACGAGGAACACCATAATAAATAACTTGTGGAAAAATAGTAAAATTTAGCGAAGTATAAAGGAACATAGTCAAATTTATTGAAAAGTGAAGGAAGATAGTTAAAACCATCGTATGTAGCTTGCGGGAAAATAGTGAAAATTTTAAAAAAAAATCGTGAAAAATGAAAAATAAGGAAAACCGCTATATGAATTGAATGAACAATACAGAAAAAACAACAAAAACTACATAACCTGGGCAAAACCTAGATGCATGTGGAAGCCCTAGACCCAATTTCACCTATGGCCGTTGAACCTATGGCTCTTAACCAGTGCATGATTCATAGGCCTCCATCGATCTGGGTGAATGAGCTGAGTGGCGAGCAAGCTGAGATGACTTGCACAGGTTTGTATCGCCAAGGTTCCTATACACGGATTATGTCTTGGTTATAGGAGTGGAAATGAAAACTAAAAAACAGGTGGATAAAACAACAATATTACCTGGTGATGCATGTAACTATCTATGTTGTTGAACATTTGGATAGTCATCAAGTAAGAATTGGAGGGCACCCGATTGCAAAGTGCTGTGTCACGGCTGTGTCACCAAAGTAGCATGTTGCAGGTTGATGCACAGCACCGAGATGGCATACTCTCCGAATTGTCGTTAGTTTAGACCTTGCCATGTCACCATTTTGGGGTAGGCTCACATGCGGTTGGTCACAGTAAGCAAATTGCAATGAAAAGTCCTTTTCATCATTTCCCTATGGCAAATCAGGTATAAAGAAACCAAATGATACCCTTGTTGGTGGTTGAACTATCTCTAGGAAAAATATTAGTCAACCAACCAACCATGTTCGAAACGACCAACCAGTACATGACCCTCTGATACCCTCTGGTAAACCTGCCTGTGGTAGATTGGTGGGGGCTTGGCGATGGCAATTGCTCAAGTGGCAGTGCCAAAGAATGGTCGTAGTAGTTCACATCCCACCAGCTCGGTGCAAGCACAACAGCTTGGGATGTTAGAGCTACACCTTTCCAGATCATTGTCGCTTGCCAACCATCCGACCAATCCTCCTGACCTCCTTCTGCTTTTCATCACTAAGTGCGACCAGCGCCCTTTTGTCTTCAAACGTCTGTAGGGTGGCTGACCTGAATTCCTGGCACATTCGACGTCCATGGACATGGGGTCGCCTGTCAATGCTTGACCCTAACACCTCTAGCGGCTTTCCCACTGATCATTGGATGCTGTGTATGGAACCTAGAGCGGAGAAAAGTGACCAATTTAATCATATCAATAGCAGCTTCAAAAACGGAGAGTTGGGAAACCAATTGTATGAATGGTAATTTTGTCGTATACACGAGCTACAATCGTTGGCGCAATGACCAGCAAAAGACTGGAAACCGACCAGTCGATAGGGTTGGATCGACTCACCAGAAGTGCTGGTTACAACTGAGATTTCCATCAGCCTCGAGCTGATAATCTCGTGGAAGAAAGGTTGGATCTTGGGGCTCAAGGCTATGTCCGCAGCTCCTTTGGCACCTGTTTTTGATCCCCGGGGCGATCCCCGGGGAGTTTGTTGGGCAAAGTCGTGACTATCCGTTGTTATTACCATCAATGCGCCAAGAACATGTTGCCCTGTTGGCACCCCCGGCCTCCATCTCAGGCATATCCAACCTGGAGGCCCCAGGAGTTGGGTCGTGAGCTGGCACAACTCTGTAGCTACAAGGTGGAATGGTCAAGGGATGGCTGGCACTCAAAAATACACTGGGACATTGACTTGGGGGTACCTTTCATTTAGTAGTACCATTGATTTTCCGGGCTTTGTGCAGCATCACAGGGGTTTTGAAAATGCGCCAACCCAGGAACAGCCAGCTGGCCGGCCTTGGTCTTGCGCTGGTTTTCTGCATTCACTGAGCATTTCAGGCACCGACAAATCATTTGGAGTCTGAGATCATCTTGATTTAGGACATCTGAATAACTTGAGTCGTAAGACTCCAGCAGAAGTAGAAAAAAACATCATCATAAACAACATCATATAACATCATCATTCAATTGTTTAAATCATACGTGAGTTGGCAGCCGGGCAACTTCTGGATGCAGTGGATCCAACTGCCGTTCAAAATCTCCAACTGCACTGCCCTCCACTCCACTCGTGGGAGACCGACGCCACCAGCCAGGAGGTTCCTCAACACTGAACGCTGCAGACCATCACTTTGCAACGTCTCCACCAAGTGCTCCTGAAAGAAGAGATCTGCCAAACCCACCTGAGCTGCTGATCTATCGAATTTCACGGATTCCGAGGGCTGTGAAGTTACTTGCAGATCTTACAGCCGCCCAGCTCGGAAGCATCAGCATAGACTGCCAGAAGATCACTGAATGGCACCCCAGTCTCCAACTGCACACGCACATCTGGTCGCTGTGGCTGAACCACGGTGCCCGGAAATCTACAGGTCAACTTGGCTCTTGGCTAATCAGTCCAGGATGAAACAAGGCTATTTCCCGTCTACCTTATGGACGTCCCCAAGTCCAAGTTGTTCAACCACCGGATTGAGAAGGGCACCGGCAGCTAAACACGGCGTATACCTCCTGTAACAACCAACCAGCTCACTTGAGGGACCGACAATGACTCCCATGTAGCCAGAAACAAGAGCAATGGGCATGCCTGTCTGTGATTCTGAAGTTTCCAGTGCTGGGGTGGGAAGTTGCAGTGGCATACACTCACAGCTGCAACGGGCAAAGGTTCCTCTCCCAGGAATTGATGGTTGACACATCCTTGTCACAGGACATTAGCAACAAGGATAGGTAACCCACAAGCCACCCTTTCTTGGTTGATTTTTGTGGTGATGTCGTTAGGACTTCGATGTGGGAAGAACAAGGGTGCTTAAGTACCTGATTCCGGCGTAGCTTTGCAACTACTGCAGTATATATGTATATGTAAATGTATATGTATGTATATATATATACATATGTATGAATAATTATATATATATAAATATATACACAATCTCACCTAACCAGTAAGGCAAGTGACAGGTGCAGCCTTCTTCATTTGATTTGCCCAGTTAGCGGCATGGCTTTTGCCACGTTCACCAAGTTCATCCAATGCCGTAGCAGCAGCATCCACCAGTTCATTCCAGCCTCGAACTTCAGCTGCCAACCCTCACGGCATGGAACCATGAAAGCTATAGTTTAGCAGCGCAGCCAATCCCGATGACGTGACGCTGTTATTGGTTCTACCGATATACCCAACCAGTCCATGCAAGTACCATTGGAATACCAGTACCAACGTAATCAGATATAATCAATACAACAGCATCTCTATCATATCTCTATTGGTATTCTCCCTAAGCATGATACAATAATGAATGAGTTGGGTTATCTGAGTTCATGGCTACAACCCAAGGACAACCAGCTGCCTGGGAGCTTCAAACACTGGCCAGGTGTAGGTGCTAACCCGATGGCTGTGTTTCTCTCTGGAGCCTTGCAATCCCAAAGGCTGGAAAGCCACCACGAGAAAAACCCCCGAATCACTTCAACAAAGAATGGATTGGATCTCCCATGCATAAGAAAAAAAAGGATTCCCACGATAGATGACTCATCCATGGATGTCCATGGTGACCCTAATGGATTTTATCTCCAATTTCTTGCACATTGGTGGCTCTGCTCCTTTGCAAGCCGCCACAGGGCCACTGGAAACCACAACGGAATCCTTCTGGAAAACTGAAATCGGCCAGCAACTGTTGCACAGGAACTTGGCCACCATCTGCGGCTGCGAGCTGAGGAAGAAACTGAGAGGAAGCTCCTGCTGCGACGCGGGCGGCATCCAAGACCTTATGGTGGAAGCATCTCATCTAAGATTTCAGGCTTGTAAGTCAGAGGTTTCTTAGGAAAGCTGACAGCAGGTCATTTCACCATAGGCAATCACTTTTCTAGAAGTTGTTTTTCCCAGAGTGTTCCCACAAAACAAGGCGATTTGTTCAATGTGAAATTGTCGTAGGGTACACTCCCAAATAAGAGTCTGAACATGTTCCTCCTTCATTGCTTAGGGCATGGCTTGTGTGACATTTGGACCAGCCCCATGGCGCTAAGCAAATGGTGATGAATCGGCCTCGCATCATGGAATCGTGAAACCAGGAAAATATAGGAAAATAAGATCCAAAACTGATTTTTGTGGTTGAAGTCCAGTGTTCACGGGTTGTATATGGTTCTATCCTTCTTGCTGAAGTCATAACCATGGTTGGTAGTGGTTGATCATGATATTGCCTGTTCTTAAAGTCGAAAATCCACCATCAGAATCCTCGCTTTACCATAGGTCACAGCTTCTGAAAGTCTCCATGGGCAGCTTCCGACCAGGACAGCCATGCCGTTGGATCCGTGGCAGCCCTCTCCTCGTCCCCGATCCGCTCCAGGCGCGTTTCTTGCGCCGCCAATCCCATAGCTGCACGACCTGCTTGGCACTCCACGGGGATTGCGCCACCGTTCGCGTCATAGAACTTGCGCCAACCTCAGGGATCGGCGCCGGTGGGAGTTCCACGCAAGCTTGGGGGAGCTGCCGGTGTGGATGGATGTCACTGCTTGATTGGTAGAGGGATATTGAAACATGTGAAACGAGGTGTGATAGCCATGTAGCCATCCATGGTAGAGATATCAGGCAACAATATGTGTGGAGGGCCTTTATGGGTTCATCACTGAACCACGAATAGGTAGTAGCTTTAGCTTCCAAGGCCTTTACTGGTTGTGTGGTTTCCAGTGGTTGGTTCAGTCTTTCCAGTTCATGCCTCTTGCTTGCCGATTTAAGTGATCATCCGCCAAGTTGCTGGTTTTCAATGAACACTTTTGTTGGTGCCACCATAGAGAATGGTACAGCTATTTGAGCATTGATCAAGATCAGCCAAGAGTTCACATGAATCAAGCGACAGTTTCGACTTAGGCACTGCTGGTTGCAACATGGCAACCAGTCCAATCCACACTTACAACAGCGGTGCAATCATTGACATTGACCAAACAGCAGTGGAACGCGAACGCCACCCTCTCCAGGTCTGCAAACTGGGCTTCTCACTCTCAACAAAGAGCTTCAAAGAGCGCAAAGCTGCTTCACATTGACTCTTTTTGCTGCCTCAGGAAGCCATGGATTTCCGTTGGCATAAAGGTTGGTCTGCCAACCGCAAAAAGTTGTGTACAGGTTCTGTGGGTTCAGTCACACACACATGCCAGCATGTGATTTGCAAAGACGTACATGTTCAAAGTGCAAAAGTTTGAAGATTTCCCACCCAGGATCCTCGCTGTATGGGAATATCCTTGTACCATCCCATGCAAGGGACCGGGCCCCCAGCAGTTATAAGTTGGATTACAACCTCTATAGCCACTAGTTCACCCCAGCAAAGTTCGGCATAAACCAACATATAGTTGCTGTAATGGGGCTCACAGTGTACACAGCCTGCTGAAGTTGATCTCCGGGTGACGGTGGTTTGTCTTCTCGTCTTTCTGCATAGCCCGCTGCAGTAGGAATTTCAACGGCTTCTGCAAGAATGGCTGGGGGTGGGGAAAAATTTGGGGAATAACGGGAGTGGGTTTTCCCAACACACTTACAAGTAAATCTGCATCCACAAACCAACAAACGTCGATCTCATCCACGATCTGTCAGACCCCCCCAGAAATCCAAACAATTTTAGAGCAGCACGAGCGGGGATTAGGAGTATGGGACTACAATGGGTCATGCTTTGCGATCTTGTCCTTGTTTGGTGCTGGCCGGTATCGGTGAGTATCCCTTGTTTAGCACCACGAACAGAAATACAGTATCCATCAGTATTCCTTTCTCAGCAACATTTACTGTATCATGATCAACCATCATCAACCAAAAAATCAACCACCACTCACCAAGATTGCAAATTACTGACCAGGATTGACCCGTACCAGCCATGATCAACCACTATTGACCCTTCTTACAATTAACAAGTAGTAGCCAAAACATCAACCATGACTGACCAACACCAACCACTACCTTTACCAAGCAAGGCCCACAATTCACAAACCTGATATCAATCAGTCTGATGACCATAAACCTGAAGTGAACTAGTCATCACATCAACCATAAACTATTTTTGAATAATCATCGCTATTGATTGATTGTATAGGACTATCTATGGTTAATAAATGACAACCACCATTGGCAAATAACCATCAAAAACAAATCATGCAAATTATAATGAACCACCAAAATCTAAAACCATGAAAACACCATGTTTGGTTAGCTAATAACTCAAAAACCATCACGAATAACCAAATAACCATTTAACCATTTGGTGGTTTTGTGAAAATAGGGAGCCCCAAAAGGTTTCTTGTTGTTTGACTATAAATGATGAATAGCAAGGATGATTTTAGGGTACCCCTACGGCTTGAGAAACATACCATAAATGGAAGCTACCCCATAGATCCTAATAGTTATAAGTGAAGCAAATGAATAAATTATAACTATGGGGATCCACAAATGAAAATAAATAAACCCAAAAACCAACCACGAGATCATCCTCCCAGCACCCTGGGTCCTGCAGATACTCCTTGGGCAGCGCCCCATCCAAGCGGTCGAAGATCCAGTTGCGCAGCCGCACGAAGTGCGCAAGCAGCGGCAGGTGCGATAGCTCCTCCTTTCCTAGTCATGGATCGAGCATGCCATCATGGATAGTTCGTTAATAATCAACTAGCTATTTCTCTCTAGCTGGTGACGACTACTTAAAGTTATTGAATTGTAATTAAGCCTGATGTGGCGGTTTCTCAAAATAAAGGTAGCCCTAAATCATCCGTTTTGAACCATTCATAGTAGTGAACCAACGATTTTTGGGGTTCCCCGATGGCTTGAGAAACCAACGTACCCGGACAACGAGCAGCACGGTGACCCGACATTCACCACTGTCACAACTCCACCACATCCAACCAGGTCCCAGAGCCATAGTTTTTCTGGGATCTCCATTGGAAAGCCCTGGAGCTTGGTGGTTCAACCAGGGTTTCATATGAGATTTTCCCATCAACCACCCCATGTTCTAGAGCTTCCCATCAACGACCCTGTGAGATTCCTAAACCAGAAACGTAGATTTTCAAATGAAACCCTGGTTTAACCATTGGAAATCATGGTTTCGGTTGATGCCTCAATGGTTTTTCAATATGGTTTCCAACGTAGATTTTCCCATCAGCCACCCCGTTGCTGGCCACCAGGGAACCATGCTGCCACGTTACAACTTCACTCTCCTTTCAATGCACTCAGCACTCCATGGCGCATGGTTGCTACATGTCCATTGCAACTATCGTATATGTAGAGGGGTTCTCAAGCCATAGGGGGCCTCCAAAAATGGTTAGCTTACTACTATAAAATTAGACTAAGGTGGATAACCAAAACAAGAGTACCCACCTCAGGGAACTGGACCTCCCCTTCAACCCATCCGCAATCCAACAATAATGTTAGCTCCACAGTAATAAACCATGTTGCCACAATTCACCATGATCAACCAGGGGTTTCACCTCAGGTCTTTGGTTTTGTGGACAATGGTGGATCCATATTAGTAAATCCCTATATTTGATGAGAAAGCACTAGCTAATGAGCAGGTAACCTGTGTGTGGTTCATTAATATGGATCCACCGTTACCATTCAAAGACCCATTGTCGACGGGGTCTGCACACCCGATTAGCCAATCTTCCCACGGATGAGCAGTCACAGCTACGCGCTCGCGTGTGATCTGCAGCTACTAATTATCATGGATATTACTCCGCGCCTACGACTCAATATTATGGAGATGGTATCTTTTCCAACCCTGGGCCATGTTTAATTTATAACCTGATCTGGATTGCACCGATGCGGATTGGAGTACACTAGGACGATTAGTTTCACCCAACAGCCGCATTTTGTAAAGAGTCGATGTTGTTTCGAGGAAGCGTGTACTTTCGATGATAAAAATGTTGATTTGCTGCGCGACGTGTTAAGATTTCATCCTTCAATCCTTGCGCCAAGAGCAAAGAAGGTGTGTCGACTATGATGATGATGATGATGATGATGATGATGATGATGTTGATGATGCTGATGGTGATGATGATGACGACCACGAAGACGACGACTATGATGACGATGATGATGATGATGATAATGATTATATTGTCATTCTCATCATTATTATGATCGTTATTACTATTATTGTTGTTGTCATTATTATTGCTACTATTATTGCTTTTCAATGAAGATGATGACGCAAGGAGGAGGAGGAGGACGACGACGACGACGTGATGATGATGGTGAGGCTATAGGATGGTTGGGATGGGTGGGATGGGTGGGATGGTTGGGATGGTTGGGATGGTCAATGGTTGGGATACGGATAAGTTGAGGGATGTTGTTGGGATGCTTGGGATATGCTGGTGATGATTTGGTTGGCATTGGGAGATGTGGGGATGCGTCAACCGTCAATGAACCATCCGCAACAGTTTGATCCAACATCCAACCATCATAGCACCATTGAACCACCAGTCAACCATCACTACACACCCTGACTATCAGCGCACCATCGAACCTTCCACCATCCCGACCACTCCTAACCTTAGTCCCAACTTATAAGCTGCTCGATAATGATTAATTACCGGCATGGTTAGTCATGATTTGATGACAATTGGATGATGGCTAGTAATGGTTGGCAATGGCTGTTCAATGATTAATTACGGTGAATAACCATCAACAATACGGTGCCCTAGTGATTAGTGAAATTGAAAAGAAGGTTGATGATCAACAAGCTGGTGAGGGTCCAGGAGGCCCCCAATGGTTCATGATGGCACCCTGCTGTTGAATGATGGCGGGCTGTGGAAGTTGTTTGTGGATGGTGAACAGCGCGGTTGAGTCTAGTACCCCTTGCCTCTCGGGCGCCAAAGATAAACTTTCTAGCTGGCGAGACATGCCCGAAAGGATTCCAGTACTAAGGTCAGCACAAAACAATGGATATGTGGCGGTTAAGGGTCAGGGTTAATGGTAATGTTTCTAAGCACTGCTTCACACTGGACTATGATCAACTTTTCAAGCATGGCCAGGTGACTAATGGTTGCCGGGAGGCCAAAACAACAGGAACTGGGTGACCAAGGATCAGGACATCCTGCAAAGTGTTCACCAGTTTACAGACACTTTTGATAATACCCCTGGAGGTATGATTGAAAGATTTGTGGTTGGCCCACAAAGACATCGAATCATAAACCAATTTCCTCTAAAAACTAATCATTTTACTTCGAGGGATCCCCACCATGTCATGTCAAAACCGCTTGTTGTCTCCACTTTTGTCTGACATTCTCTCCGACATTTAGAATGACATTCTTTCTGACATTCTCTCCGACATATCTTCTGAGATTCTTTCTGGCATATCTTCTGACATTCTCTCTAGCATACCTTTTGACATTCTTTCTGACATCCTTTCTGGCACATCTTCTGACGTTCTTTCTGACAACTTTCTAGTCGGAAATTCTTCCGGCATATCTTTTGACATTCTTTCTGACATCTCTTCTGACATAACTTCTGACATTCTCTCTGACATTCTTTCTGGCATATCTTTTGACATTCTTTCTGACATGTCTTCTGACATACCTTCTGGCATTCTCTCTGACATGTCTTTTGACATATCTTCTGACATTCTCTCTGACATCTCTTCTGACATTCTTTCTGACATCTCTTCTAACATTCTCTCTGACATTCTTTCTGACATTTCTTCTGACATTCCTTCTGACATTCTATCCTGACATTCCTTCTGACATTCTATCCTGACATTTCTTTTGACATTCTCTCTGACATTCTTCCTGGCATATCTTTTGACATTCTGTCTGGCATCTCTTCTGACATTCTTTCTGACATTCTATCCTGACATTTCTTTTGACATTCTCTCTGACATTCTTTCTGGCATATCTTTTGACATTCTTTCTGACATCTCTTCTGACATTCTTTCTGACATTCTATCCTGACATTTCTTTTGACATTCTCTCTGACAAATCTCCTGACATTCTTTCTGACATGTCTTCTGACATTTCTTCTGACATTCTCTCTGACATTCTTTCTGGCATATCTTTTGACATTCTTTCTGACATGTCTTCTGACATTCTTTCTGACATTCTATCCTGACATTTCTTTTGACATTCTCTCTGACAAATCTCCTGACATTCTTTCTGACATGTCTTCTGACATTTCTTCTGACATTCTCTCTGACATTCTTTCTGGCATATCTTTTGACATTCTTTCTGACATCTCTTCTGACATTCTTTCTGACATTCTATCCTGACATTTCTTTTGACATTCTCTCTGACAAATCTCCTGACATTCTTTCTGACATGTCTTCTGACATTTCTTCTGACATTCTATCCTGACATTGCGTTTGACATTCTATCTGACACATCTTCTGATGTTCTTTGTGGCATCTCTCTTGACATTCTTTCTGGCATTCTTTCTGACATTTCTTCTGACATTCTTTCTGACATTCTTCCTGACATTTCTTCTGACATTCTTTCTGACGTTCTTTCCTCGCGGTTGAGGTCCGGCAGCGACACTGGGCGTGGATGAGGTCCGGCAGCGACCACTGGCCGCGAATGGTCGTGGTTGAGGTCCGGCAGCGACCACTGGGCGCGGATGGTCGTGGTTGAGGTCCGGCAGCGAACACTGGGCGTGGATGGTCGTGGTTGAGCTCAGGTGGGGAATGAGCATACAAATCTGTATCATGAACCGTGACACAGTCTTCTCAAACACGAAGACTAATGTGATTTGCGCAGGCCACCCTAGTTGCTTAACTTAGTTGACTATTGGCAATGTCCTTGATTGGTGAACATTTGCTTATCCATGCTTGATACTGCTTAAATCCTCAGCAATGGATGCAAGTATCATCACCAGTATCAAGCATTTTTTGCCATTACCAGCTGATCAACGATCTATTTGCTATTTTCATTAACCAGAATAAATCTTTGATGTAGCATCAGCCAGCTTCGTCACAGCGCTTTTCATCCACCTTTAACGATGCCGTAGCTCCAACCGCTTCCAACCCCCCTGGCACTAATCGGAATAAATTGATGATGATGTTATTAATTGCAGGATTGAGAATATTTAAAAATGGTTGATGCCGGTTGAGAACTAATACAAATGCTTGGTTAGCTGGTTGATGGTTGATATTTGATTTATGTGATGATTGTCAATGTGACATCCTTTTGGAAGCTGTGCCAGTAGATTCTGGCGTGTACGCACGCATTATGATTGTTTGCGGCTTTTCCATGTTTGTGGAGTGGGTCATGTGAGTTCGCCCTTCTGTTTTGCTTATCATTTCCAAAATCTTCGCAATGGTAGTGAGTCAATACACTGTGCCCATCACATACATGACCAAACTGGCCCAGGTGTTGGGATGTGAACTACTACCCATTTGTTGGTTGCTTGGTCACGAGCCATAGCCACTACAGTAATACAGTGCGTACTGACCGTCGGTGACCGCTGGGCGGAGTCCTAGCCATATGGATTTGCTATATGCATTTCTAAAAATGCCCAAATGATTTGCAGGTTGATCCAAAACCGGGACGAATCTTAGGGTTCCAAAAACTGCATCCTTGCGGCTCGCAGGAGGTCCAAGGCGGTGCCCCCGAAGCCGTCCCGGTGACCTCGATAGCGCCGCGGTGCGGCTGGGGAAGGCTGGACCCCCTTGGGGATGGATGGGCATCAGATGGGAGAAAAACACCTAGAAAAGAATCTTTCAAACTAATAGATATGACTCAAGATTGCGAATTAATTCATGGTTTATAGTTTTAAGGTTTTTAGGGTTTATATATGGTTTTAGGGTTTTAGGGTTTACGGTTTCAAGGTTTTATCGTTTTTCTCAAAAGTTTTGAGGTTTTTGGCTTTACGGTTTAGCCTTTTTAGGGTTTATGGTTCGAGGTTTTAGGGTTTATGGTTTTAGGGTTTTAGGGTTGTATGTCTCCAGAATGCAAGCAAAACACGGCGGCTATTGTACCCATCGTCAACCGCATTATGACCATCATCAAACACTATAGGCTGACCATCATTCAACGCTTGACCATCATGGATCATCAATCACTAAGAAAGTAGACTAACCATCATTGACACCATCACTAACCATCATCAATCATCCATCATAACCATGAAGATCCACCACGAAAATCACCCTTCGCCATGGTGACACCTGCCTCCCCAGCCCCGCCACGCCGCACCGGCGCCGCCGCGCCTGCATTCGATCGAGCGCCGCGGGCTTCCGGACGAGCGCTGCCAGGCCACCGCAGCCGCCGCTCTCCAAGAAAAAAAGCCACAGGCCCGGAGCACCCAGAGTGAAGGCCAGCTTGTAGGCAGGGTGACCGGTGGACGAAAACTCGCGGAGGCGACAGGCCAAGTGGTTGATGCCCTCCTGCGTCTGCAGCGCTTTGTCCAGCGCTTCCCCAGAACACAGGGCACAGCTGTCACCGTCCCGGCTCTTCAACAGTTGGTGGCGTCCGCCATTGCGGCCGAAGCGGCACAGGCCGGTCTCACCTCCATTGCAGCGGGACGGCATCGAGTCTTCGCCTCAGAAAGGCCCATGGTTGGTGCCTTAGAAAGGATAAGGATATGGTGAGGAATAGTATGAGGCTTAGAAGCAATAAAGGCGAGGGAGAGTGTGAGGGATTGGCCTCAGAAAGGACAGGGATAAGGTGAGGGATGAGATGGCTAGGACAGTGGCTTGATGGTTGAAGGATGATGGTATCATCATGACTATTTGTCGCGGGATGCACTTGACCCAGCCCGAAGCGCGCAGAAGGACCGCCCCAGCCTTCGACGTCACGACGCCGCCGGTTACCGCCGGGCGGTTCCTGGCAACACACCATGAAACCATGATTTCCAATGGTTAAACCAGGGTTTCATCTGAAAATCTACGTTTCTGGTTTAAGAATCTCATATGGTCGTTGATGGGAAGCCCTAGAACATGGGGTGGTTGATGGGAAAATCTCATATGAAACCCTGGTTGAACCACCAAGCTCCAGGGCTTTCCAATGGAGATCCCAGAAAAACCATGGCTCTGGGAGCTGGTTGGATGTGGTGGAGTTGTGACAGTGGTGAATGTCGGGTCACCGTGCTGCTCGTTGTCCGGATATGATGGTTTCTCAAGCCATCGGAGAACCCCAAAAATCGTTGGTTTACTACTATGAATGGTTCAAAACGGATGATTTAGGGCTACCTTTCTTTTGAGAAACCGCCACATCAGGCTTAATTACAGTTCAATAATTATAAGTAGTCGTCAACACAGGGATAGAAATGAAATGATAAGATGTTTAGTGAATACAGAAGAATTACAATTTCAGTAGCAACTGATAATCATTGTTGGCAATCCCTAGTTATGCTTTGTAATGGTTGTCAATGGTTCCTATCAATGGGATACAAGCTGCTTGATAGCGGCTATAATGATAATTCTAGTTTCACTGTGGCCCAGGTTTCCGTTCCTAAACTCTGTTATCAGCTTCTAGACTCAAAATGGCAGTAATTACATGCTTGGGTATTTGCAATCAAAAGGGCTATGGGCAAATCACCGTTTCGGACTGCAGGTTTCCCAACAAGCCACACAGATACTGCTTTGAAACTATATATTGCTGTGTGTATCCACTCAATGGTTGGTTGGTATTGACCCATGCAGATCCAAGAATGGCAATGACTGGAGACCCCACCACCCTCAGGATGCGACTCCATCATATTGCCATGTGGCGAACTGAAACAACCCCTAGCTGCTATGGGTTTGGTGGCTGTTCCGTGGTGTTTTCATTTCGATGAATTCTGAGATGTGTGGGACCCATCAAGGACTGCGTCGTGGTTTTATCCATGTTTGGACAACTTTTCCATCCTCGGCCTTGGCAATGCACCAGCATGGTTGATGTACACGTTTGGGATATTCTGTTGAACAGTTATATGCTGCAAAATGAAACTGCATGATCTGTGATTGTTGCAAGG
This sequence comes from Symbiodinium kawagutii, assembly GCA_009767595.1. Lineage (NCBI taxonomy): Eukaryota > Dinophyceae > Suessiales > Symbiodiniaceae > Symbiodinium > Symbiodinium kawagutii. The sequence goes on along the minus strand of VSDK01003252.1, from coordinate 101,949 downwards.
TTGCACTGGATGGAACATCTGTATGGCTGAGGATGACAACGTTCTGCCAACAATGAGCGTGATAGAAGCAGGAAGAATGTGCGAAAGCATGAATACAATAGAGAATGGTATACTCTTTGGCAATAAAGCATGACAATGGAGAGCATCCCCACTTTTGGATTTGTTGGACATGATGATTTGCCATGGCTGCGACTCCCAAAGGGTACAACAGGAGTCGCAGGGCCAACACCAAGACCACTATAGTGGGATTCCGGATTCGTGTCATTGTAGGGGACTTGCAACCTGAACAAGGTGGTTCTACGAAGATGTAGTGTTTCCGCGCTGAAGCTTGCTGTTGCCACGGAAGATGTGTCTTGGCAAAGCGGTGTATTGGGACCTGGTCATTGGTCCAGCATCGGCCTCGAAACCCTGTTGTTGTGGTCCGTTGTTGTTTCTATTGTTGCGGGTGGGATTGGGTGAGTATCAAGGTTCACTTCAGCACCTGGCCGCTGGATCTAATGTCGTAAATGACTGATGATTTGAATCTAGTTTATCTACTCTTTATCTAATGAATTGATGTTGTAAACACGCTTTCTTTTTTAGAAGATCATCGCATTACGGTACTCCCAGTTCCTGTAGATGTTGGTTTATCAACCCAACAACAACTAGCTAACTAATCCATGAGTTAATCGATCAATTCATCAATCATGATTAGTCATTCTTCAAACCATCAGCATTCACTAGCTAAAGCAATTAGCTGATCATAACTCAAAGCGGTTAAGACATGTTAAGACTATATAACTAATGAACCCATCGGAAAGCATCAGTTTCGAGTGAACTAACTAGTAGTCACCACCACCACTCAGTTCATCGAGATAGTGGTGAATACAAATAAATAGCAGTTCATGGACAGCAATAGTGGTTGGAAAAGAATGATAGTGGCCAGTAGTGGCTCAGGAACAAAATCTGAAACCAATTCACGTTGCCATCAAAAGCTCCTGGCATAAAGCAGCTTTCTAAGCCGTCAATCACCAGCACTTTACTTTCACTTCATCATCCTTCACCGTCATCGTCGGCTATTATCATCTATTGCTGACCAACATTGACCAGCACTAGCCATCAAGCAACCACAAATTGACCATCACTTCTGCATGATTAGCCCTTTTTGTGCAACTCGGAATTGCTGTACTCCCTGTCCAAGTGTAAACCATGAACGAATGATTAGCAAGTCAAAAACAAATGAAATGATGGATCAAAGTGTTGCGTCCCGGTAACAAAGGCTCGATGAAGATTTGAAAGATTCAGCTGGCCCTGCTTTAACCTGTGATAGCTACTTGGTATCCGCGATGACCCAGGAAAAACAGAAAAACAACTCATTGTTAAGTAAAAACAAGAAATTACTGCCGATATTGATGGTTGATTCTTTGATGGTTCATGATGGTATGTGTAAACAATGATCTCAAATGAATATCAAAGTTTGTCTGCAAAATAAAAGCATCATGAGAACAACTGATGAACCGATAAACAATAATCTCAAAATGTGTGTGTGTGTGCGTCATGTTTGTGTTGTAATTCAGTGTGTTTGATCTAAAAAACGCCTGGCTAACAAACAAATGTAATGTTATAGAGTCCTATGATGTTTTCCAAGCTGGAATCCCTCTCACCATCGTTGGGTAGTCAAAAAGGAAAAAACAATGCCTTCAAGTGGGATATTTTTCAAACCAACTGATCCGCAGTTTCCTAACAATCAACAGTTTGCTTCTACCCATTGATGCTATACAGCCATTAGCATGGGTGACGACAATCCCAAGGGAACTACGGAATAGCTTAGTAACCCTAAGCAACCGTGATTGTCGCTGCTGGTTATTAACCCCCATGACCACCCATGGTCGAACTGTGCTTCACCCCATCTGTCACTAACCGCGCAGGTGAATGCGTATCCCTGGGACGATCCGTCAGCTGCCCAGTTTCGATTGACCAAATCAGCTACAAACTTCAGCTCGGGCGCCACCGGAAGGGCCAGGGTACACTTCCTGTGCTGCGAAAACTCCAGCCGGCGGCTAAAGAATGTCTGTCAGTGTGCAAATGATGATGATGATGATGATGATGATGATGATGATGATGATGATGATGATGATGATGATGACGACGACGACGACGATGATGATGATGACGACGACGATGATGATGACGACGACGACGACGAGGATGATGATGATGATGATGATGATGATGATGATGATGATGATGATGATGATGACGACGACGATGATGATGATGATGATGATGATGATGTTCAACAACAATGGCACGTAGATTCGGACCTCTTCGGGTGTTCTTTGTCCTGTTCTGAGCCTGTTCATCTTTCACCGGACTCCAGTCGGACTCAATGTCCATCATAAGAATAGCCCGCGCATCATTAATGGATACTCCGGACCGTGAACAACTAATTTCTGGGGTGCATGAAGGATGTGCCGAAAATAAATCATGTGACGGGCCATTCATTTGAGGTCACCTGCCATGGGCGATGGGGAGGAGCTATGCACCCTTAGTGCCTTTGTTTTGGAGATTCTCCTGCCCGATTTCTCATTTGGCCTTGATCCCTACCATGTGGAACTCGCTCCAGCTCTAAGTTGGTCATTGGTCACGTAGTCACTTGGCGCCAGTTGGGGCCAGCAGCCAATGCCCGAGTGGCTATCAATGGCCAAAAATAAAAGTGAGTCATGGTTGATGATGGGTTAATTGATGGTTAATTGTTGACTAGTTTGCTGATAAATTGTTCAGAACAATGGGCGTTAGCGCTGTTTCGTGAAGGAAAATCATGGTGAATAACAACAGGAAACGACCAAAAATAACCAACAGGACCCACCGATTGATGATTGGCCCTGCTGGCCCGTCAATGGTGGTGGGATAACGATAATGTTGTTCATTTTGGACAGTGGCCAACTAAGGAGGGCGGCAACCAATCCGTTCATTACAGGGACCTCCAATATAGGCAATAATCACCACCAATTTTCATTTCTTGGTTGCATTGGCTGGTTTACAATCCAAACGGGTAAAATCGTACCATATCATCGGTACGAGTAATTATCTGCCATGACTCAGCCATTCCTCTAAGCAAAATAACATTAACCTGCCTTATCTACAATGGCCATGTTTAGTAATTTCTGGCAAACATTTTGAAGAACCAATGCCATTTTTTCCTCTCCTTGAAGTTCGATGAGCTATATACGCAGGTTTACATGTGTACGAATTTCCATGAATTTCCATTTCCATCATTTCGCGACTTTTTACTTGGCTGCTGATTTACAAATCGATCCTTTGGTGTTGGAAAATCTTTGGTCGTTTTCGGATTACTTAGCCAAGGTGGCGATTGACGATGTGAATTTCCCTCGGTTGCTTATTGACAGGCCACCAGGCTCTTTTGAAATCGTCGATTAAGCCATGTCGATGCTTCATTGATTTCATGAAACGAGGGTGTCAATCATGCAAAACCATGATTTTCACATCTGAAACTTGTAACTACGATTCTCTTCGCCAAGCTCCCATCATGTCTACCAATGGTCGGTGATAAGTGGTGGCCCATCCCCCGACATCCCCAAAAAAGCAGCGCAGGCCGAACTGGAAAGCTCTGCGTCTACGTGCTGTAACAGCCCGCGCAGCCAATATACAGTAGCAACTGCCAAGCCAAGTGTCCCGTAGTCATGGAAGAAATGCTGCATGTAACCTGACACGTCTCAGGCCAACCCTGGAACAAATAATTTCATGAGAAAACAGGAGGGCCGTAAGCATACTGGCACCCCGGAGGCCCCTCGGATAACATTAACAAATTGACCCAGCCAGCATTCTGGAACCTGAACTTCCAAAATTTATTCGTCCAGCATGCGCATATCAAAGCACGCGCATATCAAAGCACGCGCATATCAAACACATTGCCGGGCTAAAATGAACTATTTTCAAACAAAACCCCCGTTGAAAAGAAAATGTCGCAATCTTTGTGAATTTCCGATTGGCTGCATGTATCTACCAGAAGGCAACTAGGGAAAAAAACAAATCATTTAAAATGCACCGAACCGCCCCTACACCCAGGGGAACAAGATGTCGGGGGTCCTCTCCGCTGGAGTGTCTATACTAATGAATCACCAAATGAGTCATAAACCATATCAATATAAACATCAATAAGCAATATATACGGATTTCATCAGTATAGCTGCGTAGAGCTATTCAATCACCATTTAAGCACCACCATTTATAGCTACTCAAACCACCACTGGTGGTACCGACTGATGATTGACCAAGGAACTCAGGGAAGACCTGAACTGCTGCAGCCTTAAGAGCTGGCTCTGTGCCTCCGAGTTTTGCATTGCTTGACTCCTGATCACGAGCAGTCAGCTGGTCACCATGATACCGGTGCTGATTAATTCATTAAGAAACCTTGATTCAATTGTTGAGCTATGAGTCAATTGCCTATTTATTAATCTATCTATCATTAAGAAACCTTGATTTAGAATCATAGCTTCACAACGATGATTAATTGGCACAAAGTTGACATGGATTCTCAAATTCGAGGACTAAAAATCAATCATCCAATCATCAAATCTACAACAGACTATGACTCGGGATGATTCGGGGGGCCGTTATGACTTGAGAAACTCCCATATATACAATGTATATATCTGTCCATTCTGGCTATACATGGCGGTCTAGACCCTGAAACCCTGTTGTAGTCAACCAATCTTTCCGGCGCCGTCCTCAAGTCTGCCAGATTCTCCGTCACTTCATCAATCATCTGGCACCAAATTTCCTGAGAGACTTGTCGTCAGCCCCCTGGTGAACAATGCATCAAGCCGCAAGCACCAAATGACTGAATCATATTGAAATTCTCTATGGAGCTGCCCCTAGAACATCCATAAACCACCAGGGAATCACCCCGATGTTGTTTTGTCCAAGCCAACCACGTGGGCGTCCATCAGGATGCACCATGTGCCAGCTTGTGGCAGACAAACGCTAAAGCCCACACTTCAACCCAGTAGTTTTTACGCTTGTAGCGATCCATCAATCGTCTTCGACATTGTAAATAGTTGGTCAGCCATCATTGACCATTGGGAAACTACAATGAACCATCAAATCAGCACCATCAACTCTAATTAAATCTTCATTTTAACCGTCATGAATCATTAAGAAATATGAAACATTAGCTTGTTGCACTATCAACCATCTTGAACCATCAGATTTAACATAATGAATCATCAATGGCCGTGGATTTACCAAGGTCATCTGACCATCCTTCTATGAGCAACAACGACGATTAGTATCAAGGTTCATAATGGTGAATCTGAATATTGGTCATTTGACCGTGATTAATCATTAAGCATCATTAACCATGACTAGTTCCCATCTATCACAAAATATATCGAATAAAATTAACCATGATTTTACTCTCAAAGAACAGTTCAGTACAGTAGAAATAGTTGTGAGTTGCGAACCGGCTTTAATCATCAAAAATCCTATCCCCGTTGAATGATTCTGGTTGGCCAATCCCGTGTCAATCCTCAATTCCCAACCATCCATTGGTTTATGATGGTTGCTTAGAATGATTCATGGTTAATTGTGGTTCAAGATTCATGAATTAACAGTGTTTAGAACTAGCAATGATAAACCAACTATGCGTGATGACCAGGCAACTATCATATGGTCAATGGTTCAAACCCATTAGTTGATCGTCAATGGTTGATATTCAAACCCATCAATTGATACTAACCAATTATGGCTAATGATTCGGCAATAATGATAAACCAACCATGAGTGATGACCAACTAATGATGGTTATCACCGTTCGATTCGACCATAACACCATTGTTGATCTTCGCTAACCCTGGTTGATACCAACTATTAGTTCACTAATGTCATAAAGCTTATGATCTACTAACCCTGATAATAATGGTTGGTAACTAATAGTTGAACTAATTCCCATACCAATGTTCACTAACTAATGATGATCTAACCCTGATTGGTTCATAACGCTTGGTCACCATTCGATTCGTCCCCTCCCCCGGCCTCATAGCTCTGCCGTTCCTGGGAGGATCTGAAGCATCGCTGGAACTCCGCTGGCGCAGCTACGGCCCGCTGACGGAAAGCGTGGAAGAGACCGCAGAAGGCCAAGGAACGATCTTCCTGCGGTGAGACCGGGCGTCTTGACTGGTTGGCTAACAAGCAACCTATTAATCAACTAGTAGTGGTTAACTGAGGGCTAATGAAGGTTGATGATGGGTCGTTGTTTTCTAACGATGGTTGGATTCATCGCCTTTTGTGAGGGTTGATCATGGTTGGTACTGATTGATCATGGGTAACTGGTCTACGACATGCCGATGAGGTAGCTAAGAAGCCATGAAGCCATGCCACGTTATGTCCATGGTGACTATCGTTAAATCTGTAGCTGGTTGGTGAACTAATGCTTGATAAGGCGATGAATAATGGTAAATTAATGGTATCGCTGGCGATCAATGGTCAATAATAATGGTGAATACTTGTTGATAGTAGCTTCTAACTGTTGGTTCATAGTATTTACTGATGGTTAATCGATGATTAAATGATGATGAATTGATGGTGAGAAATGCAACTGGTCGATGGTGTATTGTGGCCTGAAGCCACCGTCCGAAGCGTCTCAATGCAACCGTTGGGATCGATGGTTACCCTGGCTGGCTACTAGCAACCACTAGTGACCACTAAGAACCCCAAGAACCACTAGTGGCGGAGTGTTATGGGGCTCAGCATTCTCACATGGTCTTTCTATCTAATGTTCCTGAAAGAACAGAAATGGTGTTGGTTGGAATGCTTACCTCCCAGAATTGGACTGCTCAATAATGATTTTGGTAGTGGATGATCCACTACTATTGACCAGCCACGACGAACGATATCCAGTGATAGGAGAAGATCTTGTAAAACAGGATGCTTCTGGTGATGCTTGCTAGCAGAAGTATTTTGAACATGGAGACCACCGGACCGTTGACTTCCAAGACAAGAAACTTGAACCAACAACAGCACAGCAATGGTCAATACCCAACTGCAGTTGGTATTCGTTTGTAGTAATAGGCAAGGACGAAGAGCAAAGCAGAGATTGCCAACAAGACTAGCCATATAAGACACTTGCAGAGAGACTGCAGCAACCCTTTGTACTTACTAGCTAACAGTGGTTCGCGCAAGGGATGATAGTAGTCTCCGGGGCAACTTGGGGATTTACAAGCTGCGGTGCTCCTTGGTTGCTGGTGATCAGTTTCACTGGGACCACAGTTGCTGATTTATATATGCAACTATATTCTGGTGAGTTGTGATCAGTAACCATAAGAAGAAGCAGCAATTCATTGGTTGAGTCACATTTTCAGATATTTGGCAACCAATCATGACTGGAAAATCTCAGGTAGCAGCTGTTGGTTGTTACAAATTGAATCCTTCAAGTCCCCCAGGCTGTCCTCTGTAAGACCTTGGTGCCTGCAAACGCATTCAAATGTTTGCAGCGCGTAGTTCATGGCAAAGCTGCGCACGCTGTCAGCAAAGCCTCCTGAGCAGTTATCATCCCAGGACCTACCTTTCGTCATCTAAATTAGTTCCCAGAAGTTCTTGATAGGAAAATCTATGTTCGAAACCCTCAAATCGGTGATTAAAGCAGCCAGCTTTCCAACAAGTCGATTTTCCCAGAAGAACCAACCCGTTGCGATTGGTGGAAAATGGCAATTCCAGTTCACTGGAACCAATCATCTGCCACAGCTGGAGTTTCGATTCCGAAATCGGTGGGAACTGATGGGTGAATCTTGTTAGGTTCCTAAAATCAGTTCCCTCCGACTCCGATGTATTGATGGATAAATGTTGGGATAAATGTTGGATAAACATTCGCCAATTGGATCCATCTGGGCTATTCCTGTAGGAAATAGTTGTTCAATCTATGTGTGTAAATGTACGCACGACATGATTTGTTGCAGGGAAATCATTTCCACTAATTAGTTATGTTTAAACAGCAAATAATCGCGATACAAACATTTACTGCTGCTGGCAGTGAAAGAAATCTGCTATCTGGCTCTGTCTTGCGTATAGATGAAAAACCGTACACTATGAACATTAGGGCAAACAGTAAGCATTTATGGATAAACAATCTGACTGATAGTGGTTCATCATGGTTGCTCAAGCAATTTGGGTGAATTATCCAGCTGATCTCATTAGCCTCATTAGCCAGATCATACTGGAGCTCTAGGTACAACTGTCTTAAACCAGTTGATATTGCTTTAGGTTAGTCTCATAGTATATATCATTATCTAAAATGATAGTTGATTCATCTTTTTGATCCTGCTAGGCGGTGCTGGAATTCGCCGCCCGCCTCCTCCGCCACGTGCACCATTGACTTCTTGGATGTAACTCTCCGTCAGGACCTGGTCGTATTCTCATACTTTGGCAAGTGGAGTTCGAAGCAGCCAGAATGATCAGTACCAGTGACACCAACGAAACGGAATGTACCATTTGTTATCAGTCTATTGACAATTCTTGTAACATTGTAACTTTAAGAATTAGAATAAACTGTAACATTGCTGCAACAATGCCTTTTAAGGCTACGAGTGCAATCTACAATGACCATGTTCTATGGAGCAAGGACTTGGCGGATGAAGCATGGAAACGCCTGCCGCCAGAACCACTCTGGACACGTGGTCGTATCGATGCAAGACTAATCACTTTTCAGCATTCCAGCCATGTGGATTTTCTGCCTTTCATTGATTTCCTGAACAAAAAATGGCATGCTCATAGATCTGTAGCTACAAACCTTCATGGATCCAGAGAGAATCCTGCCACCAGGAATGATCAATGTGAAACATAGTCAAACCCGTCGGGCCTGCCCGATGTTGTTGCAGTTCGCAGGGAAGATCCACAGCCCCAGAGATATGACGGTCCAGGAGCAGAAGTGCACAAAGTGCAAATGTGAGTTGTCCAATGGATGACGGTTGTGCCTGGCAAAGCTATCGTTCAAAGCACCAACAAAAACTATGATCATCGCGGCTACAATGCATATGCACAACTCATGAGGGCGATCACCAATGGTATGCTTGAAACAGCCTGATCCACAGAAAAAATATGATCCGATCACAAGTAATGAATTTAGCCGCTGGTGTTCTGTTTGCTTGATACATTTTGAAATGCCCCAGCTCCAACGGTGGGGAAGCAACGCATGGCGCTGGCGAAGCCGGTCTGACTGATGTCGTCATAAGTAACGGTACATGCAGAGTGGCACCCCCAAGCATCGTGAAGCAACATCGATGGGGAAGATCTGCCATGTTACATCATTTTCCTACGGAAAACAATTGGTTTTCTACATCTAGTTTAAGCCAAGGTAATCATTGAACGGCAGTGATACAGTACCATTCTGGTGTCTTCGCGGAGCTGCCCGTCAACAGGGCACACCCAGGCACCCCAAAATGTCAAAATGAGGATTTTTTGAGATGGAGGCCATCAACTTTTGACTTAATTCCAGTTCGGAGTGCCTATGGACCATCATAATCACAACCTGAATCAGGTGGTTCTTGTTTGACATGATGAGGCCAGTCAATGGATGCCCCTGCTTGTCTCCAAAGTTTAAACGCTTAAAAGCACAGGTGTTGTGTCTCACAGATGGATCGAGTTGGTCGTCCAAGCATTCTGAAACCCAGCACCCTGCCTCGCCCTGCCCTGGGCATCCAAAACACAGCCGCAGTCAAAGTGATAGCCCTCCGGGCCAGGCATCCTTTCATACACGAAGCCAACAGGATAGCTGTCCAACATGGCTGTAGGCTCCAGCAGCAGCATCATGAGATGATTGTTCTCCGGAGCTCCAAGCACCGCTACCAGCAGATTCAGCATGGCATTCTTCAAGCGCGCGGCTCCCTGAGTTCCACCCAAGGCTTCAGCCACTTCTTCCCCGTTGTCCCGTTGTTGAAACAGCGCGGAGACCAGGCACTGTGACTCTGGCAGCTGTTGGGCCACGTCGCACAACACGGCCACCACACGAGCGAGACGAAGATCTTCCAATCCCAAGGCTTCGCGTAAGCTCTGGGTGTTGGGTGCGGTGAGGGCTTGGCCCAACCCCCCCTGCCGGTGGCTTCCCCCTGGTGGAGCTTGGGGACTGTTGGAAACCGAAGGTTCCGTTGAAGAGCTGAGGAAATGTCGGAATCCATAGATGGGTATGTCATCAATGCGGGGTGCCTTCAAAACTATGCCTGGTTCTCATGCCTTGATGTTTTTGGAGTTTTAAGTGGTGTGGCACAGCTGTGAGCACTTCGTAGATCACGCAATTCTGGAAGTGGCAAGAAGCAATTGTAATCAACCTTTGGACATACATGCTGTAAAACTCACAATTTGCAAGCCGCTATCTTCAATGTACCCATGGTCTTGTCCATCAATGTCCAACAATCCTCAAAATGATCATTCTTCATGAGAAACAATCACTTTAGTGGGAATCCACCAAGTTGTGGACATGTATACCCGAGCCATATTAGATTTTTCTGTATCTTCCCTAGGCCATATTACTATTTTCATTCAAGTATCAACCCAGTCTACCATTTCGTATCCTCTGCTGACCCAGTCCCAGTATTTCTCCGCCAATTTGGCGCTCACCACGGACCTACGATGCACCTGGCGTTGGTTCCGCTTGGCAAAGGCGCAAGCGCAGGCGTTGGCCACGGCGTAGCGGCGATCCTCCACGCTGAGGTTCGCCAGGGCGGCTTCAGCAGCCGCAGCTGCTGCGGGAGACAGGAAGTTTTGCCTAAGCTTCAGCGCTAGATCCACCAAGCATCACCTGTTTCTAACCCAGCTGGTCAATGTCAGAAGCATAAGCAACAGCTAACAATGGGTTAGCTGGATGGTTATATATGATGGTTAGCTGGTCAGCTGGTCAACAAGAATTTGGTATATAATATTGGAGGGTTATGGGAGTTACGGTAGTTTCCTCATCTTAAAAGCTCATTTACAGTGGTTAGACCAGCTGTTACCCCACGTGAACAAGTAAGTATGTCCTTGAATATGAATCACCAGTGAAGTGGTGGTCCAATTATTGATCAATCATAAGTTGCATATCATTTATCATCAGCCATCATTAATCTTGAACCATGGTGAATATTAAACATCATTAGTCATCAATTACTTACGTGTCATCGTTGTTTGTAATTGCGTTAACCATCATTAAGCGTGTCGGAATTATTTGGCGCTGAGCCAGGGCTGGTGCCAATGATGACACCCAGGAGTGATCACTAGCTGCTGCCAATGGTAAAACTGGGGGCGGCTTAGTGCCATGGATGGTGGCTACCAAGCAGAACCAATAAGGCTTTCGTGCGCCGTTGGGATGGGTCGCCGACAATCCCCATGCCTCATGGAATCTCTAAGTAAGCAGCTCATCCCCAAGATGGGTGAGAAAAAAACATGAAACTGGTATGAATCACCTGTTATCCTCTATGAATAAGCTACTCTCAACTTGTGAATCCAGTGACTATACGTGATGTGCACTCTTGCTTCTGGGTGGCCCATATGATTCACCTTGAAATAGTTGAAACCACACACTAGTTTCTGAAGGGGTGGGAATGGAATTGTCACTTGCTGTTACCTCAAAATCAAAAATGGGTAGCACCGCGGCATGGTGATCGAGTAATTGACATAAGCAACCACTCATTACCTATCAATGAAGGTGAAGGGGTTCACTGTTTGTGGCAAGTTGGCTAGATGATTCATATTGTGGAAATCATAATTTACGAAGCAGTTGCTGATCTGGCAACCACTCGGCCCGAGCTCAGACATGCTAATTTGATTGGTCAACACATCATTGAGGTGCGACATAAATGATTGAACAGGACTTTGCCGCGTACAGCATGCACTTGGCGTTACGTGTTGCTGAGCTGCTCTTGCATGACCCAGGAAAGGATGGCGGAAAATCCGGGTGGTTGCCTTTGCTCCGCAGTAGTCGGCTGGTACCGCGGTGCTGAGTTCCAGCTAAATTCATGGCCACAGCCCTCCCGGTGTTGCAGGTTATTGTGGGCGTGGGCGCCGCAAGTCATCTGATCGCAACCTGAGCCCAAGCTTGTGACGCCTAAGCGGTTGGTCACTGGTTGGTCGTGATTCACTTAGCTGAATGACATCATGACCAAGCTACAGCAAATGCTATAGAAATTGGAGGTGCCCGTAAAAGGTTGCGTTAAACATGGTTAAACCATGGATTTCACATCTCAGTTCAGGCAAATGTGAAACCGATGGTCCAGCTGTCTGACAACCCAGCTGTGTCATGTCCGGATGATTCTACGGGTTACCGTGGCTCATGACTGCTGGCCAGTGCTGTCAGCACAGCGAAACACGTGCTGCTCTTGATGATGGTTTGCAGTTGGGAAACACCTACTGTAGGTCCTGGGCACTGGACAGTCACAAATTCATCCCCAAGCCGTGGACACAAGATTCGATGCGCACTGAACTAGGACGATCCATGATTCTCAGCGGCTTTCACCAACAACATTTGTAGCAACGCGAAAATGTTGGAGAGCTGTCAAATACGTATCTAAGAGTAACCAACCCAGGGTGGTATCAATTCTGTATCTTCCAGCACCATTGAGTACTGGCAATGACCCATGACCATAGTTAATTTTACAAGTAGCCCAATGTGTGAACTATGGCTATATCAGTTTTATCTACCAGTGGCAGTTACTCTTTCATAAACCAACTTAGTTAATTGGCTAGGAGAGCTGTACCTACCATCACCTTTGGTAGGCCAAGAACCCTGGTTTTTCAGCACCACACGGTGGCATCGTGGACACATTCTTGCATCCGCGCCAGCTGCGAAAAGTTGATCCTCTCGCTCCCGTTCCTGGTCCTTGCACGCTGGTCCCAGGCGCCCCCGGGCCTCTGGGAATCCGATTCCTGGGGAATCTGACACGGAATTCAATGAAGTTGAAGGTTTGCAGGTTCTAGCTTTGGATTAGGAGATCATGGAAAATCTGACGTGGAACTCAACAAGGTTGAAGAGCTTTGGTGATTGAGACTCCTAATTAGCGGTTCTAATCTGGGATTGGATTTATTCGGTTTGACTTCGATGAAATTTTGCCAAAATAGAGTTGAGCACGAAAGCATCCTGCATGGCCCCCTAAACCCAGTTGGGCTCGCAACTGAAACTGACCACGTTGGGGTGGTTGGGAAACAACCACGCTTAGCCAGATCATAACAGGTCCGTACTCCTGCTACCCAAAACGACTAGAAAGGCAGCTGCCCCAGGCAACAATGCTTTTTAGGTAGGGAACCACATAGCTATGTCTCACCATTTGGGGTGCCATGATCCTATGAAAATTCAGTGCTGCCTTCCCATGGGTTTTCAACGCCTCCGAGCCAGAGCTTCAGCAACTATCATGATTTCATGGTATAAATAACCCATTACACCTGGGTCAGGTAGCTATGGAATCTGAAAATTAGATGTGCAAACAAATCATGTACCTACCTACTGGACAAAGCCTGAAGGAGGTTTCCATGTTCAATGAATGCGGTGGCAAAACACAGAAATATCGCTGAGAGCGGATCATAAATTCTGAACAAATAACTTGAATGAACAACACATAACAACACTATCCGGTGGATTTGAGGTTGACTAACAATGGAAGTCCCGATCGCCATCTTGCCGCAGGGCTGTCCCTTGAAAGTGCACCCGGGACCTATCATCACAGCTGATTTACATTGCCACCACTAAGAAATAGAAAGTTTAAGGCCAACGTGATGAATAGTTGCTACTTCATACTCTGACTGTTGATCGCATGATTTGTAGATTTTACCGGCGTTGGTCATACATGTATCTATGTGTCTGCCTGTTTGTGCAGGCGTGTACATATACCGACTCTCCTACCCAGAAGCCACTGAGGTACGACAAAGGAAGGCCCGGTTGGCCATGGCTCCTGCCGCTGTCGACGCTGGCGTTCGTGCTCAAAGCCAGGCATGCTGGACACTGGTAGGTCCTGGCCGGGGCTGCCACCATCGTTGACTATCAGCAGACTTGGCAATTACCTAGCTAAATAGCTTGGCCATGGATATTGACTAGATTATCTAAGATTGGAAATGAATTATTAGTTTGGGGTTAGTGTCCCCTACTTAATTATTTCCTATCACCAGCCAGTTTCCAATAAGAGCCATGATTCACCATCATCAAGTGGTCCAGGTGTTCACTCCAATAGTATGTCGCGAGCTCTACATGCAACTCGTTCGTCCAGCCGGCTTTTCGTTGGTACGAGCAGCAATTGGCAGTTGCCCCATTCCTTCCAGTCTATCATACTGGGGATATCCAGGGTGCCCAAAACCAGTCACCATTTCAACTTAGAAACAAAAAACATGGGAGTGCCCACTTTTGGGGTTCGCCGTATGCATGTTGTATGCAATCAAAAAATGAATTGGTGAATATACTGTTGCTTCGGAGAATGGCATTGCCTTCTTTCCACCAGTACCGTCGCCAGTTGGCATCCTGCAAAAAATCAAGCGTTTGACTCCACACTGATTGAAAATTGGGGTGTATCCATGTGTCCTCCTGAATTGGTGGTTTCCACATTGAGAATGTCCCGGGGTATCCCGAGTTGTATGGGCAACCCCATTTTCTTTCCGGTTGATACCACGTATGTGTTTGACCTCACCCTACCAGCTTCCCGCTGCTTTATACCAATGTTGGCAAAGAGTAAAAGCTAAACTTCCATGGTGTATTGCGGGGGGTACGGCTTTGGAAGTGGTAACCGGTGTCCCGGTTTTAGCAACCAGAAAATAGCGGCCAATAAAAAAAGAGTATAACAGGGTTGGAGTTCCCAACGAATCGAATCCAAAGGGGTGCTCAATGGGCAATTGCGCTCTCACAAGAACCAATGGGTATCCCCAGTCGTAAGTTGGCTTCTCAATCATTGAATAATCCATTGGTCTCTTTTATAAAACAGCAGCTGTTCTCCGGCATCTTTCTGTCCGTTTAGCTAATTGAATCGCACCACTCTGTAAGCTCCTTGCAGTTCGGGAGCCCCATTGATCATCATAACTCCAGCCGAACCAAGATGAACCAAGTAGTTCAATCCCTCAACTCCAAGAAACTAAGAGCACTATCCCATCCAACAGATCTACGAGTCGCCAATCTACTTGACCAACTTGTGGTGTGGTTCGACCATCCAATGGATCTACCAGTTGCAGATTGCAGATCGAACTTCGGAGCACACTGTGGTGCTTCCCCCAGCGCAGCACCGGTGCTGGGATGGCTCCTCCCATGGATCTTCACCTGGGCCTGGCCAAA
Source organism: Symbiodinium kawagutii (assembly GCA_009767595.1). Classification (NCBI taxonomy): domain Eukaryota; class Dinophyceae; order Suessiales; family Symbiodiniaceae; genus Symbiodinium; species Symbiodinium kawagutii. The sequence continues at coordinate 86,681 of VSDK01003252.1, read as the reverse complement.
AACAGCTTGGCAGTTCAAGTGGGTAGATCAGTTGATGTAAGCAGCGCAACGGCAAATTGGCAGTTTTAATGGGGAATCAGAGATCTATGATCTATACTTTTATGGTTGATACATGTTGATACTGGATGTTTGCGCAGGTGCAAGAATGGCAGGAGGATGACCTCATTGCAATGGAAATTGGAAAAATATGATTGACTTTGTACTTTTTCACACATACAAACGCAGAAAGCAAAATCAAAAGACATTTCCAATGAAGCGTAAATCAAACTGCTGTTGATAGGTCACCCAAGGAATACGCAGCAACTCTGGCGGATATCACCTGTGGAAAATCAACACACAAAATATCGACAGTTGACTGTGCACTAGGCACCCAATGGGAGTCGGCATCAATCCCCGGCCGGAACTAATCCGACTTGCAATCAAGACAACCTCTGGGAAAACAAATACTGGCCAATACCTCAAGAACCAAACTACCTGTCAACACTCACTAACATAATTCCCAACTTGATTTTAGTCCGCTAAATTCAGCCAGTTGATTGACCAATTCCTGGTAGTCCATCAAATCGTACTTCCCAGCAAAACGAATCTATCAAGCCACTGGCAAAGATGCCAAGACCACTCATTTTCTGGTTGGTCGAACTACCGATTCCAGGAACATGCTGGAGAGTCTTTGGAACCATTGAACATGATGTTCTTGCTTGGGTTGCTTATCAATAGCTGTATTGAGGCATGCCCAAGAACATTGAACACCAGAATTTCAGTCCGACCATTGATCCCAGACTGAAATGATTAGATCGAATTTGAACTCTTAGAGGTCCGGCCATGCCTCGAAGCTTCCTTGTTATTCTTGCCTTCTCTAAGATATTCCCGCCATTGTTGTGAAATTGCAGTAGACATCACGGCTGTTGGTAGCCTAGATGTCACACATTATCACAGTAGCGTTGTTGATTGTCGACCACTGTTGTTTACCACCATTTAAAAACAATGAATTACAGTAACCAACATATAACATGTATATACTTGTTAACCAACTAACCATCAATCATGAAAACCGTCCATTACTGCAACAATGAACAACCATACAACCACCATTACTTGCTACATATATCAAGCGCGTTATTGGTCGTCCATTGACCCCCATGAACCATCAATTGTGCTAGCATTGATAACTGCTCATGATGTTTGCACATCCAGGATTACCTTTCCTGTCCCCAAAAAGTCATTGATAACCATATTGACCCTCAATTAACCTGGGGTGATAAATGATCAAATGAAAACTGCTCTCCGTTTAGCATTGAGCGCAACCGAGCCATTCATCACCATCACCATTCACCAACAGTCACCACTACCATCAGTTTACGATTCATTTAATCAATACACCATTGATTCACCATAGTCTAACCTCTAATCAGCCACGAATCACCCATCAACCACGAACTAACCACCCCTAAACCATCAACGAAACCATCAATTCATCCTTTTGTCCACTGCTTCACCATCATTAATTGGTCATTATCGAACCACTTAGCCATCAATATACTAATCATGGGTCATTATTCAACCATTCCTCAACCAATCTTAGCCTGGCAGACCCGGCAGAACCCATCCCCCCGCACCTCCCGCAGCACGCTCCGGTTTCGCCAAGGCCTTGGCCCAGGCCATCAGCGCAGGCGCCTCGTCGCCCTGCAGCAGCTGGTGCAAGGCTCGGGCCGCGGAGGTCGTGGAGCCCGCGCGGTGCACCAAGCTGGTCCTGGGCGCCGGGGGATGGGGTGACCCTCCAGGGGGAGCCCGGCACCTACGGGGGTTGGGTGGTGGCCTCCAGGCGTAGCCCCAAGACCTGTGAGGTCATGGACTCAGCATGGTGGATGAGCTTATCGGCATGATGTTTTCGAATAAATTAGTTCACCTACCCTAGTGGGTTACTGGAATATGGTGGCTATAGGTGAACTAACCCCTAGTTCACCATGCTGAATGTGAACACTTGATGGAACTCATACTTGGCTGGGAACTAACTACGTAATGATCAAGATTCCGGAGTGGTGATAAATATTGATCTGAACCAACAGTAAGTAATAGAGAGATAAACAATAACAAGGGAGATATGATGATGTTGTTAGTAGTTGGCGGTTCTTCTGAATATTGTTGGTGGCTAATTTCTGGTCCACATCAGGACCGATTCAGTCAGTAGTGAATCAAAGATCGAATGCCGCGACCAATGGTCTCTTTATTGAATGATGATGGATTAACACCCACAAAAGAAAAACATTGCTGATGTACAGTAGACCTCTAACAATGGGTGTCTAGTTCATTCATGTTCCGATGTGTACCTATCAATACTGTATAACTAACTATATCTAGCACATAGACATATATTGTAAACTTCATATGTACTATATGTTTACTGCAAGCGCTGCGCAAAAGCCTGGGCCTGGGCCCCTTGATATGGAACCATATCCATTCGGGTCGCCTAAGAATGCATTGCGGCTACGAAATTGCGAGCATTTCGTTACCCTGATCGACCCTTTTTTTAGATTGATACTGGTGTACGGTCAACAAAGGACATCGATCGATGAGGTTGAATGAGGAGCGTTGCACACAAGCAGCTGAGAAAATCAATCATCAAACATACCCCCATTTCTGTTGTTCCTACCGGCAGCTAGCTGTTGAGATGTGAACCCAACTCATTTCAGGATCCATTATGACCCAAACCATTGGTTTGAGGCCACGGGCTGTGGCTGTATATGATGTGTTTGTCTCTTGAAAAACAATGATCTTTGTGATCGTCAATACCCCATTTTTGCTTCACGTTTGTATCTCCTCCGTTTCACCACCCACGACCACGCCCAGCTTCAGAAACATCATCCACTCATCCGCTTCCCCTGGAATTCCATGAGTCTCGGGCACCTGAGGAGCTTGAAAGCACAATGCTCTGCCGACGATGTGGGTCCGTCCATCAATTTGGCTATACCTAGAAAAACCGCAAAACAGAGCCACTTTTTCTACAGGAAATCTTTGCAGGGTCCTGCATTTGCGGATGGTCTCGCGATAAAAGCTACTGTCCTCTTGCTGCTTGTACTCATCACTTGCTCAGTTCCAGTTGTTCTTCTGCTCCGCTATTTCAACGTGGCAATCAAACCCGGAACATCTATGAAAAGATTGAACATCTGAATTTGTCTGGTACGTTCTGGGTTTGATTTGATTACCAGATTTCTGTTGAAGGACGCAAAACTGGTATTTTCGAATCTGAATTTCCAGCTTTGGCAAAGACTAACAAACCAACTGCCGAGTGAATTGGTCACTGCTCCAATAAATGTCCGACACCTTAAGAAGCCGTCTTGTATTTGAATATGGTTGCGTACCACTTGGCAGCAGATTCAAGTTAGTTGATGGGATATCCACCTACCCACCAAAAACGTTTACACTACCAACCACAAATGTTTGATCTTCCAACCACCACGTAGTTGAATGAAACATAAAGATTGTTCTGCCTGCCAAATGTCGTCAAACCACTTCAAAACTGGGTTTCGTGGGTGTTCATCCAGCTTACGCGGGTTGCCAAGGCCGGCCTGGGAAGCACGTGCTTCCATATGTGCCACCAATTGCTGCGCTTGCGCCCGCGGCATGCCGCGTACCACATCCAGAGCCACGGCATCCATGAGATGCTGATGCCGCGCTGCACGGCGCACTGCTGCGAAGATATTGTTAGGCACCTGGTGCTGGATCTAAACCACCAATGAGCTTCCAACAAGATGTGTTGGTGCATAATAATACTGCAAACAATAATGGCTCATAGGTGTTAATAGCGGTTCACAACCGTTAAAACATACGCGCATACAGTGGACAGAAACAAACATGACATAACATGAACACATGTCGATGCACGAAAGGTGCACCCCCTGAACCAAGTTCTTCCTACCGAAGCCATCATGTTTGGTGCTGGTTTGGGGGTACAAATACAACCCACTTGTGTATTCTACAAGTGGGTGTTTCTCAAAATAGGGGTACCCGTAAATCATCCATTAATAGTCATTTACACTAATAAACCAACCACCTGTGCCCTGACCTGTGCGGCGTTGCGCCGCAGCTCGTCGAAAGCTCGTACAGCGCGGCCGCCGCTCAGCTCGAGCAGCTCGGTGCCAGTGCCACGCCAGGCGAAGTACAGCAGCTGCGGCAAACTGCTGGTGTCCTACAGAGATGTTTGCGGATTTTTGGTTAATCTTCAAATTGATATATTTTACTGCTATAGATTAATCTCTAAGATGTAGTTGATTTGATTAATTGTGTAGATTCATAGAGATTAATACTTAGAATCTATTTTACTGCTATTCAGGAAATCCTACAGAGATTGGTGAATGGATTATAGATTGATTTAGATTTCCATAGATTGATTGATTATAGATTGAGTCGTCCTACCGCTGATTTTGATGGATTGATTAGACTTGACTAAATGATCTATATCTAATCAAATGGATATATATATATATATGAATATGTATATATATATATAAATATATTGATAGATTGATGTAGATGGTGATTGACACACATTCAAGGTGTCAACTTGCCGGGGGAATCCTCCCTCTAGCACCAGGAAAGAAAGGAAAAAACGTCAAAGGTGTTGCAGCTGGCGAAGTTTGTGGGGAAATGTGCATGTATATTGAAAAGAAATGCATAATAAATGATGCAACATCACAGTGCAACATTTTTCGAAGTTCTGTGGCAATAAAATGATGTCACATAGTTTGAAAATCAATGCATATACTATACATGTTCATAATCATATCATATTAAATATGTACATCATGTATCTGTAAGCAGCATATTGAATTGATTTGTAGTTAGGACATGCCAAGATCAGCAGTCTATTTGCCACGGCACCAGAAGCAATGGCTGGCGTTCTCAGTTCTCATCACCAATTTCATCAGGGCTTTTCCTACATTCCCGCTTTGGTAGCTCACCCCACCTGTGTCACTCAAAAAACATCAAAAAACCAAGTCACAACTGATGCTACGGGTCCCAGCTCATCTCAACTGATCAGCAAGACTCCAAAGTGTCCTGATCAACGTGGTCCTCTGTCCATGTCGCCCAAGCACTCCAAGGTTGTTCAAGACAAGGATGTGCCCCAACCTGAGAAGGCCGTTTCCTTTGCGGTATGGGGGCACTCCCACAACCATCGAAAAAGTTGTCGTCAATGCCCTACATCTAAACATGACAGTGCATGATTTGCTCCTGCACCCACCCTACTTGTACCCCCCAGTCTGGGGGTTTGAAGCATTTACAACAGCCTGGTTGTTTCAAACATCAAAACAATATGAGTCGATCAACCAATCATCCAATACTAGAAAAATAAGCAATGTTTCAAACGACCAACCAACAACGGGTTACAGACGCTACCGGTGGCTACCCCTTTCGTCAGTAGTACAACTGCACAATCCACTCTGAAATCAACGACCAACCAAATAAATCAGATAAGCATTGGCATTGGAAGCCCTACAACTAGACCGAAAATCGAGAGAACGATACGAGTTCAGCGAAATTAAGCAGGGTATAACGACAGCTGTAATTGTGGTCACGTGCGTTGGCATTTGAGTTCCTCCTCTGAACCAGGGTGAACTTGCCCACTGGGTGAGTGGGAAGAACTATGGCTTGGTATGGCTCAAGATATGGTTCTGGGATGTTGTGGGTCAATACCTGTACGTCCCTGTACCTCTGATCAACATCCCATAAATGACCAAGCCAGTCTTGGTTGGAATGTTCATCCATGCATAACACTTGAAATCGCTGTGACCCATACCCGGATGGCTAGGGCTCAAAAATTCATCGACTCCAGAATTGGCTAGCTGACCAAGACTGCATGTGTATGTGTGGTCCTTTGGCTACTCAAAGGATGTTGAGGTTGACATAGCTTGACAACCACTTTAAAGTGAGAAGGGTCGAGACCTCCACAGATCTGTGGATATCAATGAAGCGAGGGAACAGCCTCAACACTGCGAAAGTGGCAGTTCCGCCCAGCAACTCTACGGCAGAACTCTTGGCTCAGCCTCTGCAGCATTTCAGACCGCTTGCTCCTGTGTTGAACCAGCACTTCCAGCAATCCTTGCAGTGCCGCCGCACCAAGTGCTGGAGTGACGATGGCATAGCAGCTTTGGAAAATCCCGCAGCTGTCGACGATATCCAGCACCAGTTGCACGCACTCACTGAAGACCTCAAGAATTTCCCTCGAATCGACAGAATCTATGCGTCTCAAAGGCCCCAGCAGATCATCCAAGACCTGCTGTATGGTGGCACGTGCCATGTCCAACTCTTCAGGTGCACAGGCCTCCAAGTGCACAGCCAACCGTCTCAGACATGTGTCCTGCATCTCGCGTCGACCCAAGGTCCTGGTCAGTTTCATGGTGCAGAGATTGATACAGAGACCAAAGAAGTAGGTTGCATGGACGGAACCTACCCATCATGTCAACTTCACACAAGAGCAACCAGCAAGAATCAGTCTTTGCGTCATCAAATGTGATAACTTTCCTGTACAATACAATATCATGCAGAAACCATGGTAGGTACATTGAGAAGTACTGTAGCCAAGCACGCTGCTAAAATAAGATCGCAGGCATAGCCAGAGATGTGGCAGCTCCTAAGATCATGGAATTTTTGCAGGCACTACGTTGTGATACCCCCTCCCTGCTGGATTCATGCCTCACGAATGCTGACTACTTGTACTGATACTCCCAACCCAACACTTTACTACTGTTACAAGTCGCTTGGGAGTATCATGTTTGTATGGGATATCATGGGAATATCAGCTGGCTCTGTATATTTCACAGTGCCATCTTGTTTTGACCATGCTCCATGTTTGGTCTGCGTTTTTCCTGCAGACAAGGCGCTGGGAATCAGCCCAGAGCTCAGCCAGAATGCTCAGGCCACTCTCGTGGTCCATCATGCACGGGATCAAATCACTGAAAAATGACAGCTGGTGTAGCCTCGTTTCGATTGCAACTGCGGTGGGTTCTAGCAGCTGAATGGTTCTTGATCCTCCTCCTTCTCCTCCTCCTCATCATCATCACCACCCATCTCGCTGTCAATGATGTATTGCGGTATCGGTATATTATATATATTTTTGTAGTTGTTATTCGCTGATTGACCACGACAAGAACCCCAAACAACACCATCATCGCCATCATCATCAGTGCCAACACAAGAAAACCCAGTTTGCAAAATAATGCAATGTCGACTTCCTGCAGATGTGTCTGGAAATCGAGTTGGATTGGAACGAGGATGAAACAATTTCCTCCTGGAACAGATCAAATCGAGAATGAAATCATGTACGAGCAGATTCAAACATTTTTAATGAAGAATAATGCAAGGATACTATATTGCAATCCCTAACCGGCATTTCTGAACGGGAGCCATATGCTCAGATTCTCGCACCATCAGAACCAAATTAAACTAAGCAATAGACTCGGGTCACAACACAGTCACAGTCATCCAACAACCCTGAGGATTTCCTATTTGTCTAGTTGCATCACTACAAGCTCCTTCGGATTGCCTGACCATCCCCTGACAATTCATAGTTAATCAGTTAACCATTTCTATAAACATACATGACTCATTGTTGTCATATCAACTCATGGCCGGTCAACCAACCCGCTCTGGTTTGTGGTCCCTCGGATCTAAAGGGGTGGTTAATGCCTGTTGATAGGCCCTTCTGTATGATAGATGTTCTCTTGGCCCGAACTCTCAAAGTTTGTTTTCCCATCTGTACATCCTGCGGCCTCGATTTCGGGTTGGCTGATTATCCGATCTGAACCATTATTGTCAGTGATAAATTTCAATCATTGCCAACTATCACTAGTCCTTGATTGTTGGTATTGACCATGATTCCAAATCATTGTGAGCTGCCGGAAGATTGATGTGCCATGGGATCCTTAGGCAATGCGGTCAGCGTTTGACAGTTTCGATTTGCCAAATCATCGGTGCTAACATGTGCTGACAAACAACTAGAACCGTTTTTTCATATATGAACACCGCAGCAACACCGCTGGTTTTTTGGTTGGTAGTTGCTCATCTTCCAGACGCTTTTGCAGCCCCTGAAAATGTTTTTTCACCTGACTTTGGGTGTAGGCAGAATATATTTATGGCCTCAAACATATGTCCACTGCCAGGCGACTTCCCACGACATTTCGCGGACATTGGAAGACGTCCACCCAACGTGGCACGCGCAGCCGCAAAGGAATGGTGCCAGGCATTCAGTTGCCTTAGTCGGGGCCGAAACTGGGGTTATGTTATCGCTACTAAGCCTGGTTATTGGGTTATGACTACCATATAAGGTCCACTTAGGAACTGGTTAGTCACCATGGTTCATTATAGGGTTCTTCACCACATGCGTGTATTTACCATGGCTGTGTCCCAGTCATAAGGCCAACTGCACGTGCAAGTTGGCAGCTAATCTATGGAAATCCACATAGGCAACCTGGAACGCGGCCTCAAGATTCCGAACGTATTGGACTACGCAAAGAAGATGTTGCTGTAAGGTATCAAGGAACAACACTGCAAAGTATGAACTAAGAAGTGCCGTGAAACCCACAACATGAGCTATGAAATGCTATTTTGCAACTATATGACCGCTACGAGCTATGAAGTGATGAAAAAGGAAAACCCATATTGATTGAACCCATGTTATTAACACTTCACCGCAAATTATTGAAATACCATCACGACCCAGTTAGGGGGGGGACCTCCGTTTCTGTACGTTACATTTACGGACGTCATTTGGGAAATGACCTGCGTAAATGTAAGTCACATTTGCGCAGGTCACTTGGGTCAAAACTGTAAAGATGTATCTTCTGACCCCCACAGGTAATCCCACTATTTTTTGTAACTTTGATTGACCACAGGTCCCTGGAAGCAAATTCTCCGCAAAAACTACGTACTTTAAAGGTAAAAATGCAAGTTGGACTACCCATGGGCAAATCAGATGTAAAAGGTATTGATTTTTTCCCACCTATGGTCTAGGCAACTTACATTTTTTTGACACTGACATGAAAGGTATTGATTTTTCACCACCTGTGGTCTAGCCAACTTACACTTTTCCAAATTTTTTGGGGGGGACGTGGGGGGGGTCTCCAAGTTAGATTTTCCTATGATGTCCGAAAATGTAAATTATATATATATATTTTTTTTTTTCGGAGGTCAAAAAATGTAAGTTACACTCCCGCAAGTCCCCTATTTTTGGGGCGCTAATAGGGTAGGGATGTATCGGATATATATAGAAACAACGAACAAATACGAAAAATAGACAAAATGTAGGATTGACCGGTGGGAAAAGATAACCATTGACCATCATCAATCATAATTTTTCCGTACCTATGATTTTTGGTCGGTATCCACGATAATGAACTCTCATGGACCATATTAACCATTGTTACCCACACCCCCTACCAACCAACTGCTGTGTTCTGTCTGCTGATCATCAAGGCTGCAGAAGGCAGTTGCAGGTGATCTGGGGTCATCGAAATGAGCGCGCCGGCGCTGACCCGAAATCGCCCAAACAAGGCCAATGCGCTGAATCGAGGGTCCGTAATGATGGTGGTAAAACCTCCACTTCGTTTGGAGGGCGGGGTTCTGGTGAAGGTAACCCCTGACTGGTCCAAATGAAGCCGACGCGACCTACATGGTGGCAAGCACGTCTCGCCCTAGCATTCCGAGCGAAGTAGGTAGCAAATTCTCACAACAATGGAACACCCAACCAGGGTCTAGACACGAAGGAGAACCTATTCAAAACAAAAAAAGTGACAGCAACAATTCAAAGGCAACGCCAAGAATCATGATCAGAATCCACCAAAGCCACTAGTGGGGGCCAGAATCTTCAACCTGTAATCTGTTGAAACCGTCTCCTTGCGTTTGAGGCCAGAATCCTTGTTGAAGCCATGGCCGTGGATTCCCAAGTGGCCCCGGTTCACTCCCACCTCGTCGTCAGACCGGTACTGGCACACTTCCTGACCATGTGGCGACGACACGCTGTGAACTTTAGGAATTAATTCAACTATTTCTTTTTAGATCCAGGGAACGACGCCCAGAAAGCCAAGAATATATGCTTTGAGGGCGTTGAAACACAAAACCTGGTATTGCTTGCAGTGATGCACGCAGCCTGACGGCAACTAGAACTACAAGGCGTTTGCACAGCTCAAATAAACTCGACGCTTTGACCTCGCTAGCACTGAAATCCAGAGCCCGTGACTGCAAAGCTGCACAACTGGCCCTTAAAGATTTGAAAAGCCTAGAAGACGCACATGTTCGCTTCATAATCGGTAACATCATGGAATGTCAACAGGAAGACCATTTCAACTAAAAGTAACTCACACTATGGTTTGGCAAGTAGCACCTCATAACTCATGCGCATCGGTTGAATCAAGGGCTTTGTGGTTGAAACACCTATCACTTATCACTAGCTAATCTATATTATCTATATATGTATCAATATGTATAGATACGAGCTAACTACCTTTCATCCAAACATAATAAAAAGACCATGTGTACTGCAAGTCTTCTCATACTTTGTCCATGTTCGAACCATTCCAACAATCTTTGACAAACATGCCGACCTCTGCATGTGCTGCAAAGTTGCAGGGCGGCTGGTCGCAAGCAACGGGAACCTGTCAACTGACTTGATCTACTGGACAAGCCATCACAATCTATTCTTTTATTTATCTCCTCGTTTACTCACTTACTTACTCACTCAAAGCCATCAAATATGTAGACCAAATAATTTTAACCCCGATGGTTCTAGCGCATGATCTATCCAAGCCGAGCCATCCGCTACTGGCCAATGCAATGATTGGCTTCACCATGGGCATCTCTGCGTCCACTGCCACTGCTCGGATGCCCATTTTTCTGCGGAAACACGGGTGTGGCTGTGGCAGCGCTGTGGTCCTGGGCTCGCATGAGCGATGGGGTTGTTGGCCTCCTGAGCAGGGGCATACTGTTTCTTGTTGGACTTCAGTGATTTACATTGATCGGTCCTGATGTACCCACACATAGCTGGGCCCTACCATAAAAAAATATGATATAATACATACCATGCTTATATGATATATGATTTCAACGCATTAAGCGCTTCGTTCATCCTCGCCTTCTATCATCCCAAAAATGCTCCACCTGGAGCCAGCACCCCTTAAAATTGAAGTGGCATGGGTGATCAATACATCCCCGTAGCCATTTTGGCTAATACAGTCTTCGAAGTGCGCCTACTCAGTGTGGCAGTCAAGGTTTCCGCGGAGGGTCTTTTAGATGAATGGGAGGCTGTTGAAAGTATCCGGGATCGCTTGAGGGAGACTAACCTCTTGATGACAGTATTGGTGTGAGGCCAAGAAGATCAATCGCACCAGCCATGATGCAGTACTCTTACCCGTGTTGACCCGGATGCAGAAGGAGGATCGTAAACTCCCCTACCTCGAACCGCTCCAGCAAGAGGTTTCTCACATTTCTCATCGCATGGGGGTTGGGATGGGGGAGAAGGAGCTCTACACCCATGCAGTAGAGATCAGGCGGCTTTGCAGCTTTTTAAAGAGACCGGCCATCCGCAAAGAAGTCAACAAGGATACCACTTAGGGATCTTTAGGCTAAAAACTGCATGTTTGACAAAACAATGGTACAGGTAATCTATCCTTTGCTTGTTGAAAAATAGAATGAAAAAAATAATTGAGAACGAGCCTTCACTGTTCAAGGTTGGATTTCTTTTGGAGCTACACTGTGCCATTCCTGCCAACTCGCCCATCAGGACGTTCGTTTGTTATGAACCCATATGATGAACAGTTCTTACTAGATAGTAGGCTACTATCTAACAACTATTAAACCGCTGCACGCCAATACATCATCAATTATAAACTATAACACTACATAATCACTAGTTGGTTGCCCAATCACTAAGCAATCATTCTTGTCCAAGCATTACTAGTGAGTAAGCTACTGAACCATGGCCATTTCACCAATTTTCACAGCTCTATTGCCTTCACGACGCGGCGCGCCTCCGCCACGGTCCCGGCCATGACGGTGCCAGCAGCGCGCGGCACTGCATCACGGTGAACCTGGGGGACGATGATGCCGAAGGTGGCCATGATGTTGATGTCATACTAACCACACACAACTGCACTGGGATCACTGTAAAGTACAACTGTGGTAGATGGATATAGCTATGGTCAAACAATGACTATATGTATGGTATAGCTATGGCATGATTATGATGTACCTGTGATATAGCGATGGTACAACTATGGCATAACTACGGTTTAGGTGGAGTACTGTACTGGATACATATTGTTAGCCAGCCGTAGTGGCATAGTATGGCAAGCTTTCATAGAACACCGGCTATGGTATAATTGTGGAAAGCCTGGGATTCGCATCTAACTTTGGTATAGCTCTGGGATAACTGTAGTTGAGCCATTCCAGATATACCTATGGTATCAAATATAAACTATAGCTATGGTATCTCGGTGGAACTGCTTATGATCTGTTTGCCAACCAACCTAGAGGGGACAAACTTGTAACTCGGGGGCAACAGCAGTCAAAAGATCAACTGCACCAAGTGGACATGAAAATTTCATCTGATGGCAGCTACAAGGTAGTTTCCCCTACTTGGCTAACTTGGTTGAAAAACCAGGGTTCATAGACCAGTTATATACCAACTACAATAGATATTAGCAGAGCTACATGACTTCTTAACCAACTTATGTAACTAGGGGGCCCGACCTTATACGCATCCTCTCCAGTCCTCTCCTGGCGCCCGGGCCCTGACCGGAGTTCGCCGCAGGTGCCATCCCCTGCCTCAGTGGGAGGTTGTGCTATCCAGGAATCGATTCATTTCGTTGGATCCATTGCGGTTGTTGGGTTGGTGGTGAATGGTGGCTCATCGGGGTTCAGAACCAACAACAAAAGGGATCAATATAGTAGTTTGACGATGGCTGATTATGATTTTGTTGCTTAATGATGCTTCAAGATGTTGTCATCTCGTGTGTCCTGGACTGCCCTCAGATTTGCTGATAGGGGATCGTCACCAACAAGAACCTGGTTCACGCTTAACCTTGCACCAAAAATTGTCGCGGCGGGTTGTAGCCATCCATTGTTAGCAAAAGCTAATGATGGCCCACGCTTGGATCTCCGCAACCGACAGCAATGACCATGGGTAACAAACCCAAATGATCAGCAGGTGGGGGCCCGGTTCGTTGCATCCCAATGATTCAATTTGCTGGCGCCAAATATGTGCCTCGGAAAATTTGTTGACTGGTCACCGACCTTTCACGACATGATCAGCCACTCACCGGGTCTATTGGGTATTCGCCTCCGCCTGTATCATACACATGCCTCTGTCTACATTCACATATCATTCATTGGTTGAATCCCTCTGAACTATCCATGGTGTGTATATGATTTGTTGGCAAATACATCCCTGTGCGTTTTGTTGGCTACGCTCAGGTTGTTTCAATGGGCAATCCAGCAGTTGTAGACATGGACATTTCAAAGATGATGCTGTTCCACTCAATCTTAGTGGCGCCTTTGATGCCTGACTGTAACCAACGGTTGCATTACCATTATATAATCGCTTCTTGCTCTGTAGTATTGTACATTTAGCGTCTCAAGCATCGTCCGATCTGGGGTCCCACCAGCTGTCCACTGGGCCACCGAGCCAGAAAGCAGGAAAAAAGATGAAATTATTTTACTTCGAGTGATCCCCACCACGACATTCATTTGACATTCTCTCTGACATCCTTTCTGGCACATCTTCTGACGTTCTTTCTGGCAACCTTCTAGTCTAACATTCTTTCTGACATTCTTTCTGGCACATCTTTTGACATTCTTTCTGGCATCTCTTCTGGCATTCTTTCTGACATATCTTCTGACATTCTCCCTGACATTCTTTCTGACATTCCTTCTGACATTCTCTCTGACATACCTTTTGACATTCTGTCTGACATATCTTCTGACATTCTCTCTGACATTCCTTCTGACATTCCTTTTGACATTCTTTCTGACATCTCTTCGGACATTCTTTCTGACATATCTTCTGACATTCTCTCTGACATTCTTTCTGGCATATCTTTTGACATCCTTTCTGGCATATCTTTCGACATTCTTTCTGACATATCTTCTGACGTTCTTTTTGACATCTCTCCTGACATTCCTTCTGGCATTCTTTCTGGCATATCTTCTGACCCTCTTTCTGACGTTCTTTC
>VSDK01003252.1:35204-72195 GCA_009767595.1 Symbiodinium kawagutii | reverse complement strand
CAACCTTCTAGTCTAACATTCTTTCTGACATTCTTTCTGGCACATCTTTTGACATTCTTTCTGGCATCTCTTCTGGCATTCTTTCTGACATATCTTCTGACATTCTCCCTGACATTCTTTCTGACATTCCTTCTGACATTCTCTCTGACATACCTTTTGACATTCTGTCTGACATATCTTCTGACATTCTCTCTGACATTCCTTCTGACATTCCTTTTGACATTCTTTCTGACATCTCTTCGGACATTCTTTCTGACATATCTTCTGACATTCTCTCTGACATTCTTTCTGGCATATCTTTTGACATTCTCTCTGACATTTCTTCTGACATTCTTTCTGACGTTCTCTCCGACATATCTTCTGACATTCTTTCCTGGCAAATCTTTTGACATTCTTCCTGACATCTCTTCTGACATTCTTTCTGACATGTCTTCTGACGTTCTTTTTGACATCTCTCCTGACATCTCTTCTGGCATTCTTTCTGACATATCTTCTGACATTCTTTCTGACGTTCTTTCCTCGCGGTTGAGGTCCGGCAGCGACCACTGGGCGTCGCTGCTCGTAGTTGAGGTCCGGCAGCGACCACTGGGCGTGGATGGTCGTGGTTGAGGTCCGGCAGCGACCACTCAGCGTGGATGCTCGTGGTTGAGGTCCGGCAGCGACCACTCAGCGTGGATGCTCGTGGTTGAGGTCCGGCAGCGACCACTCAGCGTGGATGCTCGTGGTTGAGGTCCGGCAGCGACCACTCAGCGTGGATGCTCGTGGTTGAGGTCCGGCAGCGACCGCTCAGCGTGGATGCTCGTGGTTGAGGTCCGGCAGAACCACTAGGCATAGAGGACGAGGAGAGGAGGAGGAGGAGGAGGAGGAGGAGGAGAAGGAGAATGAGAAGGAGAAGGAGAAGGCATGACAGCTCTGATAAAATCTAACAACCCTCACCTGACAGGTGGGGAAAAAAGGATGGATTGGTTAAATTGGGTGAGTGTATTATTGTTTTTCAGGTTTTGGCACTTCAGTTTTACTGTCGCTTTTTGTTGCTTCGGCTTTTAAACCGATTTCTGAAAGCTATGACCCTGGGAATACTAAACGTGATCACCTAAATTTTGATTGTAGCTCACATGTAGATTTAACCAACCCATGGTGCTCATCACCCATGATTTCTGGGACATCATGGGTGATGCATGGCCCAGCTGAGCCAACAGCGAGTCAGGACATTTGACAATGGTTTGGCTCGCAGCTAAACGCCCAGCTCGCCGAATCAGTCCCTTGCAACCTTGGCATTTGAGTACACTTTTCCCCAAGGCGAAAAGCGGCAACACCTTGGCCTAATGTGTATGAACATACACGTGTGCATGCATTGACAAGTGTATACAGAGATACCTATACATGCCTACTAAGCTTTATACCCACATTTTTTTGGGTTAAAATGGAAAAGCCCGGCTATTCTTGGATAAACCAAAAAAACGGTTATCTAAAAGAACCGGGTATTCTGGATAATGGATTAAATTGGGATTTACATACCTTCCATATGGTTTCTTACCATGCCGCATCTCGAGCTACATGGCTACATAACATTTAGCACAATGGGCAACCAAGTCTATTAAGATCAAGAAGAACTGGGACCACATTTTTTTGGGGGGGGACGTGGGGGGGGGTCAAAGTTACATTTTCCTATGACGTCCGAAAATGTAAGTTATATTTTCGGAGGTCAAAAAAAATGTAAGTTACACTCCCGCAGGTTCCCCCCCATTTTTGGGGCGCTAATAGGGTAGGGATGAAATACCGTGAAATATGAACCCAATTGCCCTTATATAGTTGGGCCCTACAACTGCACAGGCAACTGCTTCAGATCAACTGTGCTGAAAATCCTCACCAGCAAATCCATACATTGGTCCTCGAATAGTCATCTCAGGTCGTAGGTGATTAATGACTATTGTTAGCAACCAAATTAACCTAGGGGTTGTGGTGGTTAATCCGGGTTGACAACGGTTAAGATGATTGACCAGTGGTTGTGAATCATTGGGAATGGCTACTCAAAACCCTTGCTACGTACCCTTGTACGTGGTTTTCGTATTGACCACACTTCTCTACAGGGAGCAAGGGTAATCAATGATTGACAATGGTCGGTAATGGTTGGTAATCAGCACTCGTGGTATAGATCCGTATCATAAGCATAGAGTGACTTGTTATCAGTTCTCACATCTGAGGGAGGCTTATTAACATGGACCTCCCGATACGCCACTTACGAGTGACTTACAACCATGGTTCTCAAACATTTCCCAGCTCGGATGATCGTCAGGTTGCTCCATTGAGGCCACCTGTATCCCTGGGCTTGGCATGGCCATTGGTTGCCTCATGGTGTGAACATGTCAACTGTCAAGGGACAGACATGACAGGTGGCTAAGCCAAAATAAGTCTGCAAACCACCCCATCTCTCAGGCGTCGACGTACACCATTTGGCAGTTTGCCAAGGCCCTGTGATTGGTCCCATCATGATATGTTTGCCGAAAGTGACTGGTTCAAGGCATTGATGCGTTCATCATTGGTTCAAGATTGGTTCAATCCTTCGTGTGGCATTCCATGCATTCAAATCACCGCCCAGTAAGCCAGCCATTGCTCAGCACCTGCCCGCTGATTAAGCAGGGGGTAGCAACTGGCACACCGCGCAGCTTAATCGTCGCTTTATCATCTAGGCAGGTTATGGTTGGTCACTAGGCCGCAGAAATGAACCACCATGAGCCACCATCATTGATCATTGTGAGAGTCAAGTGATAGTTGCCAATGAATTGATGGTTACGTTTACCATATCAATTCACTATGGTTCTCATATCGTAGCCATCATTTCCAATATCATCCTACTTACCTATTTATAATCGGCAATTATTAAAACACACAGTTGTCAATTGATGGCTATATCATGAAAAGTATCTAAACAATTCTTCAGTGACGAATAGATGAGGGCTGTTTGGTAGGGCGGTGCTTGATGATGGTGCATGATGGTAAATTACTGGCATTGGTGATATCCGCTGCAGGGCTTTCCAGTGGCTCCGGCAATCGACCGTATCACTTTGTGAATGTGCATGGTCTGAGTAGTGGCCAATGTCAGAGCTGACGAAGATTAATCACTGTAGACAACGGTCGATAGTGTTCGGCGCTTACGAGCCACCAACCAACCAATGTCAACCATTCTGCTAGCCATTCTGCTACTAGCCATTCTGCTAGCCATCCTTAGGCAGTTGACCGAAATGCGACCATTGCAACTCCAAGTGGCGTCTTGCGGTCATCTGACTGGGTCACAGCTTCAGAAAGCTGCACTTCCAGTAGGTCCAGGACCGTTTGCGCCAAGCCCCGTCCGAAGAGGGCCTAGACCAGCACACGACTTGCTAGGAGAATGTGCTTCATCATAGCGCATAATATCGTCAATGAGCTGGTTAAAATGCAGTTGTTGATGATACTATTGTTGGTCAATAAAGTGAACTTCATGATCCGTTCTTACATCGTATTGATATTGTTGGTAAAGAAGGTTCATGTGGTGGTAAATAAAGTTCATAATGTATCTACCATACAGTTCATGCTTGTTAGGATCATGTGGTGAACAAGCTGGTGAATAGTGATGGTTGATCAGCTGCTACTCACTAATCATGTTTAGCCTCACAGGTAAGGTGCATGGAATAAATCCTACACCCAAAATGATTGAAACCCTGGACTCAATAGGAGAAATGAGACGCCGACCAGTCTGGGATGTCTTCCATCAGTACTCATAATGGTAACAATCCTTGACCAGCAGGAGAATCAGCAGCACTAATGGCTGGATAGTGCATCATGACTAAACAACAGTGCGGACATACATCTGTATGCCCTGAAGTCAGGGTTAAAGAATTGAATATAACCCAAACATGATACTTATCTTTAAGGGATGGTCCCTAATTGGTACATAACCCAACAATTCTAAGAACGTCATGAAGTCACTGGTTCACTCACATACTTCAGGAACTTGTACGCCTGGTTCAGTGCCGTCAACTGAGCTGCCACAAAAACTGCCGGTTAAAAACATCATTGTTCACATGGTTAAAGCGTTTGACCATGGTTGACTTCATGCTTATACACCGCCTGTGATTCTAGACGTTTCGTAAGCAACAAGAATCAGCCATAGCCATGGAACTTGATTGGGGTATCATGGAAGAGTATCATGAGGAAGTACAAGGATCCATTTTGACCAACCACTGAAATACCTTGGCATAGAGGTGTTCTTCTTGGCTCAACATGCGGTCATCCATTTCGCGGCAGGGATGAATTAATCATGAAGTAAACTCAGTGCGACCAATGGCGCAGTTCTGATAGAGTTTAGGTCATTCTTCTCGGGGGCATAAGCTGCTCGTTTGATCAAAACTGAGAGTAATCACAAGTTGTGATAGACTGGGGGGTAGACTGATGATTTAGATTTCATTGGTTGATCTATCTTATTCTGATAGATGTAACTAGGTGCAATGAGGAACTGCAAAGACGGTTGCAACTGACCGCGGTTCTTAATCAAATCCAATTGTGGGGCACAGGAGACAAACCGTAGCCATCAACATCTAGCATGGTCAATTTTGCATATTCACCCACGCTCACCCTTGGTGTATTATGGGGACCTGGGAACCAGAATTTTCGGTTTGGAAACCCATCACTTCTTTGGGGTCCCCCTATAAATCGATCGAAGGCACTATTATTCCTGGTTCATCCATGGCAGATTTCAGCCGGCTGGTCTCAGGGTTTCTGCTGCACATATCAAATTCACACTGGGTCTTTGGTTATCAGCCAGAAACTTGCAGCACAAGAATTGCAGCAACCAGCATCCAACAAGCAAGAACAATAAATGTGCAGCAACAATCAATAAATTGAGAAACCATGATTCCTTCACACCCCTTTTCATGGTTTCTTGGTGTAATCATCCCGTTTATCCATGGCCATCAACCATCAACGTCACTCAACACTTGTGTTGTTCATTCTTGGTTGCCACCACCTACCATCGTTCGGGGTTAAATCTGACCCTTTATCATGTGCATAAACCACTATTAATCACCGGTACCCGTTGATCTTCAAAATTCAGAAACCACTTCTAGTCTGTTCTGGACCATTATCAAGCGGTCCTTAGCCATGACTAGCTGCCTGCTATCCATCATAGGTTGCCTATTCGGCATGATGAGTTGGTTATGAGCCATTTATGGGGACCTAGAAGCGGTTGAACCACCATCAGGCATTATCAGGCAGTGATTAGTCACTATTACTTGGTAACAAGATGTGATTACCCGCTACGAGTTGGCCCTTGCTGATCACAAGTAGCCATCATCCTATTGCTGGAGGTTGGTCCTCAGTCAATGCTTTGAAGTATGAACCATCATCAAACGTGCGATCGATTTTTCATGGAACATCCTTTGCTTGGCCCTGCCTCCGTGGCTTTTCTGTCGCTTGCCCTGTCGCTATCGCATCGCAGTTGCTCCTTCACCTGGTGGCAACTGTGGAGGTCATCATCACTAAGTCAGAGTGCATGCTTTGGATACTCCTTTGGACCAGCCAAAAACATCACTCTTAATGGGGAAATTTCTTTAAACAGAACCATATCAGGCCATATCTAGAAAGGGAAACGGATTCAAGTACAAAATTTGTTCATTGATAGTACTAGCGAGAAGCCATGAACTGGGGATCATGTTACTTCTCACCCCTACCCCTGCCTGTCTAAATCTTAGATACGTCTTTCCCGCGAAGAAGATGGCCTCCAAACCGAAGATCAAGAAAATGTTCCGATGGATGATATTTGATGTAAGAATCAGTTGTCCTTCTCATGTCCCTACTCCTACTTTTTTATTACTACTATCATTACTACTTTTATTACTCCTATTACGACTACTATTTTATTACTAATATTCTACTCTATCACTACTATCATTTTTTACTCTTGCTACTACCACCGATCCTACCACTGCTGCTACTACTACTATTGCCACTGCGCTGCTGCAGTTACTAATGTCATTGCTGCTACTGCAACTCCTGGCACCGCTACTCCTTCTGCCAATTGGAAACTCAATCACCTGGGCAAACGTAACGGCTTTTGAGCGATTGCATTCATGATTCACAACAAAAAAACTGGTTATCTTTGACAAACAAACACATCATCGGATTGAACACATAAGATTGGTGGCGGCATGGGGGCATTAGTGTCAGGGTACCACTCTGGGAAACCCTATGAAACCATCAGACCTTTGCGGTTGTTGTTGAACTGGGCTGCCCATGACGCGCACTCCGTTATTTAACAGCTACATAGCTCGCTAGAAATGGTCATCCCCGATGGGTAAAGCATTTGCAAGCAGGGCATGCTTAGTAGGCCTAGCATGTTCCGTTCCTGTAAGTATGAGAGGGTAATTACGTCCGTACAATACGAATCTCCTCGCATGGAAGTTTACTCATGTGGGTGTACGACGTTGATTCAACATCACGCTTGGGTCACACACAAAGAATCATTGGCAGCACAAGCCTAAGCATCAAGCCAAAACCGAGAATTGGACACTCATTGACCGTTGCTTCTGCTGGATGGCTCCACATAAATATAATCAATCCGAAAGGGGTTCAACTTGTGACTTTTGACTTTGAGGCGGAAAAGGGTCCATTCCCTTGCTGAAACTAGTTTCAAGGGAGCAATAACAAAAACTTTGGCGCAATCCTGATACTTGTCAATCAAAAGTTATTCCTCCCGTGGATTTTCCTGCCATTTACACCTGGCAAAAAAATAATCCTTTACCAAGCAGGGTTGATTTGACACTGTTGCAATCATCCCATTTTAATCAAGCGACTGTCATGCTTATGCACCGGTACATTTAGTTATAGTAACCCCATTAAGCAATAATCCTATTGATAATGTGTTTTGGCTGCGCGAAACCCATGCTGTTTGATCCAGTCGGTTGAGCCAATTCCAAGTATATGTATCAAAATATTCATGTGGTGTTATTCGAATATATACACAAAAAATGAAAAAATGAAAGAAAAAATATGTACACATGTATGTGATTGAAAACAAAGCAACCAGGGTTTTTTGTATGTTTTATTTGGCCCTGAAATCAGCCACGGATCCGGCGCTGTCATGCTGAGCACCTGTGGGGGAACACCCTCACGGAAGAGATAGCTCAAAGCCAAAAAATCCGAGCGGTGGCACCTGAGAAAGTCCGCGCGGCAGGTGACACATAGCGGCACCAGGGCGCCCCAAATGATACTTGGCGCATTGATGGGTTTATGTTGGGTAACCCATGGTTGGCCGATGGCTGGTGTTTGTCAATCTATTTCTATCTATCTATTTATCTATGCATCGATCTATCTATCTATTTGTCTAACTATCTATTTATCTATTTATCTATCTATCTATCTATCTATTCATGAAAAAACAAAAATATATTTCCATTCCCTTCCATTCCAACAGTCCAAGGTTGACTTGCACATCATCACGCGCATGCAACAACTGCATACTGTTGCACACGTGGCTGGTAATGTGGCTTGAATTCGGCAGCGCAGGTGGTCGATGCCGCCTGTTGCACATCAGCGAGCCATTGGCGCTCATCACTTGTTTTTTTTTGCGCGCGTGCCAGGACCGCAGCAGCTTCAGCGTGCCGAGCCACTTAAACCTGGATGTTAGTAAGTTGTGAAGGGATTTAAGGTTCCATAGTAACCTGTCAGCATCACATTCTTCGTCCGTGGTAACTCATTGTATTGAGTCTAGCTATTTTTTTCCAATTTCCATGGCAATGAGCTCAACTCGTGCCAATCCAGCACAAGCCATTTCCCAACTCAGTCTGTACGTGGTTGGTAGTCTGGCTTAAATTCATGGCTCAATGACCCTGCAGCGGTCTCGAGCTGGCTCGAGTCTAGCTATGATAAAACAAACCTAACACAAACAAGATGTTTATGTAAATAATCAAAAAAATTCGCAAACGTACTGAATTTCCTCAACCTTTGCTGTTTCCTGCGAACTAGTTAACAAGTGGTTAACTAGTTTGAACTTAATTTGAGAAAACTAATTAGCTAGAGATATGTTACTTGAAAACCCAAATTTTTATTGAATGAAATTGGGATTGTTGTATTCATATTTGTTGATGAAACAGATTTGCGCCAATCAACAGAAAGGAATGGTTCACCAAATGGCCAGATTCGCTTTTCACTGGCATAGTAGCGTGTACAAACCCAGTAACAATGGACACAAACATTTTTCAGTTCAAAATGAGATCAGCGATTAGTTCAACGCAATGTTGTTTGATGCGCGGAAAAAAGATAAATGGCCTAGCAGAATGCAAGCTGATGGGCAGCTGTATGCCAGCACATACAAAAGACATATGGGGTTCCCATAGCAATATTCACATGATGGAACATATATTTCCCTGCTTGGCTTTTGATTCAAAATCGTTGCTTGTTTTGCAACAAAGGGCAAATGATAGCTGCCTGGTAAAAGCACCACGTTTTGCGCACGATAAATGTTTTAAATGAAAAAGAAAAATACTACCTACCTCCTGATGCAAGCTTATGACTGGCGCTTTTCAAGTCAGGATATCGCTTGCAAACACAAGCTCCCATTGGCTTTCCCTGAAAAGCGCAAGGGTGGGGACGTTCCAACGTTCTTTGCTGAGTAGACCAACTGTCATCGGCTTGCAAACCATAAGCTGGCTTTCATGCACAAGCCACAAAATGGCTTCTTACACGCCAACCACAAGACGCAAGCCACAAGCTGGCTGTAACGCGCAGGCCATAAGCGGCTTTCACACGCAAACCATGAGCTGGCTTCCACACGCAAACCACAAGCTGGCTTTCACACGCAAGCCATAAGGTGGCTTTCACACGCAAAGCACGTCTGGGTTTGACATGAAAGCCACAAGCTATTGGTGGGCTTTGGCGCGCACAGACACAATGTTTCCATGTAAGCCTTTTGTGGCTAGCGTAAATTTTGCAAATCCAAGGCAATGTGGCTTCACCAAAACCCACAACGCTGCTTGTTCAACCAAAGCCAACAAAATAGTTGCACGGGCTTGCAAGCCTATTGGCGGCTTCCCACGCGAGCTTGATTGCTTTTGTCCAGACACAGAAAAACCATGAGAAAACCTTATCCAAGCCAGCATTGGCTGCCGCATAGAAAGCCAGTTTTGGCTGCGTGCAGGTATGAAATTGTTGAAAAATTGAAAAAATCCTGGGCATGCACATACATTTTGAAACCTTCCGTGCAAGCTCGCTGGTGGCTACATGGGCATTAATCTTATGCATGGGACTGTTTTTTCGCTCAGCCTACTAAAGTTCAAACTTGCAAAAAAAGAACACGCGCCAAGCCCATGGAGGCAGCACGGCTACGAGCACTATCCTTTCAGAGGCGTGGCCTGTTTGAGCAGTTGGTCGCGGCGCGTTGGCCATTCTAATGCCTGGAAGGGTCGAGGTCGTTTGCGCGGGAAAAAAGCCAAATTTCACCACTAACAGAAAGCAGTTCTGTTCAGAATTCTGATCTCAAAATTCGAGATTTTGCACTTAGGCTCAGAATTCTGAACCGAACTGCTGACATATTGAACTTCAACTAAAAATTCTGAACCTAACTGACTGAACTTCGCAGCTAGACTCAGAACTCGGAACCTAATTGAAAAATCGCTCACACATGGTTTTTTTATTTTGAATAAAAGCAAATTGAATCTCACCTAGACTTCAACACCTGGGCCATGGTGAAGGGCACTGACCGACCTGATGAACCAAAGGGGTAACCTTCCTGCAAACAGCATTCAAAAGCAATGGAATTGGATTATACTTTGCGCCGTTTACCCTGTTCTTTGAATGAGCTGCGTGGTCTTCTTTGCAACCGCAAGCCCATGGTGGTTTCAGGCAAGCCTGAAAACTAAAAAATTGTTTTGGGAAAGCACGAAAGCTTGAAAACTTTTTTGAAAATAATGAACGTATAGAGCTGGCTCCTGCACAGCTTTTCTGGGCTGCCCGGCCATGGGCGCAAGCAGTCCATTCAGGTTTGTCATAACATGTCTCTTATACCTTATTCATCTCTTCAGAATTCTTCCGCAGCAGCTCCCGGCCCCCATGCATTTGAATATCTCATAATATCTCCATGCGCCCACATAAAAACCCAAAGACCAACAATGTTGCAAGTGTCCTCGGTGAGATTTTGGCACCTTGCCACTACTTGCGTCCACACGTCTTCCAAGGACGCGCAGGCCTGGAACTGAAAGGCCTAAGCAGCCAAAAAGGAGATATTCTGTGGGGTTTGAAAAGTGCCACAGGTGTCCTTGATGACCTCCTCGCAGGTTTTCTTCAATTGCATCCACCGGCGTTCCAGGAAAAAGCACGCGCGGCCCTGGACCTGTCACCAGCGCGCTGATCTTTCAGCACTTTCATCACCATCAACTCATTGGCTGCCTGGCGCGACGAAAAAAAAGCGGCGCGGTGCTCCACGGTGAAATACCCTCCCCCCTCCGATGCTGTAACCGGCCTTCCTCCACTTGTGGCCGACGCCGCCGTGCTCTTTCAACACTTGCAAGGCCAACAGCTCGTGCACTGCCTTCGCGCAGCAGGCGGGCGATGTTGGCGGGGAAGGCGCCGCTGCACCCCACACATTGCGGCAGGCGAACTCGTAGGTCACGCCGACACGCGAGGCTTATACTTGCAGCGTTCGGATCGCCGATCGCGAGAGCCTCCATCAACCGAGCCTCGTTGGCCGGTGTCTTCAGAACCATTACGCAGCGCGCGCAGCAGGCAAGACCGGTAACATGAGTTGCGGGAGGCCCACGCCAGGGATCGTTCTGACGCCAGGACTCAAGCGCGTAGCACGAAGTAGAGCTTGAGCCAAAAAAGCTACTTATTAACGACTACTATTATTCACCATTAAATGATCAAGAAGTATCAACCATGAGCAAGATGTCATTTCCAACATGTCACTTTCTAGATGTCACCTCCCTCTTTAGTATTTCTTAGGACCCTGTTCATGGGAATCCGTTGTCACCCTAACCTCGCCGGCGCAGAGATGGTGAATCGATCCAACGTGGAGATGACTTTATTCTCATCCCAACAGCTCCACTACTCATGGCTGCGGAGTGCGAATGGCTACGGGTACAAGGGCCCTGTAGACACATAGCCGGATGAGTCTGCCTAGGTAACTTTCCGACACAGCCCTTGCCAACCTGGCATCATGTTGGTATGTTTCCGAACGTTGGCAGGGAGAGCCAACAGCAAACTGTTGCTGAGCAGTGCTGTGTTAGGACTGGATGCTGAGCATATGTTCACAACTGATGATGGGATAACTTCAAGCTGACCTCACATCAAAATGTAAAGAATCAAACCAATGAGGAAGAAAATCGCAATCAAGGTAAGCATAGTTCCTGATAGCAATACACGCCGGACCCGTTGTTGCCCCGTCTGCCAATAGCATTTTTCCTGATTGCAAAATAACAAGGTCTAGAAAATACAACACCAAGACAATCTAGATTATCGTTCATATAGACTGCCGGCACCACTGATTTCTTGAGGTGACACATCCATCTTCCAGTTTCCAATTTTGCACCAAGCTGCCAGGCGCATGCGTGAAGACCTTGCCGGCACAGGTTGCTACATGTGGCGGTCAGTGCACCCTGGTGTCTTCACTGGGATCTTCACCCACTGGATTGGTTGCTGATGGCTTGAAGTGGTTGATGACTGTATCGTGGCCAATATTTGTTACACTGCTATACCACTCATTCTTCCCAGAAGAATTTTGTTCACAGATCTTTATCATCCTTACTAAGCAGCTGGATGACCATATCCTAAACACAAGTTGACAGCAGCTTACACCCAATTTCATGCCAGGTTCGCATGTGATGTCCCCATCTTGCCTGCCCTTTACCTCACCAAAGGGATTCCAGCCTTGAAATTGAATGGATGCACTTGAAGTTATTGGGCACCAAATAACAATAAGCAAGGATGGACAATAGGCAGTACTGACCAACAACAACAACAACAACAACAACAACAACAACAACAACAACAACAACAGCAAGAAGAAGAAAACACATGGTCGAACGTTGTTGGTCTATAAACTTAGTGTAGTCCATAGTTTATGACAAACAAAAGGACAAACAACATTCCCAAGAACAATCTAAACAACAATATCACCAACAACAAGCAGCAAAACAACCAACAATAGTCAGGTTACTAAGGTTATCATTAAATCATTAATTGGTTATCATTAGGTTATCATTGGTTGGTTGGTCATTGGTTGGTTATCATTGGTTGGTTATTTTTGGTGGTTACCACCAAGAACCTCCAACGAATCAAAACCAACCCATGACCCCTTGGTTACGCCGTGGTCGCTTGGGACAACCTCGTGCCATGCGCCTGGAAGCTGCTTGTCCACGTCGTAAGGCTCGGCCCAGACCTGGAAGCGGTAGCAATGGAAAGCCCTTAGCTGGTCGTAGCTGAGCTAGAAATATCACTAAATGGTGATTTCTTAAGATAGGGAGCCCCAAAAATGGTTGATTTATTGCTATAAATGACTAATAAAGGATGATTTGGGGGTACCCCTAGTTTGAGAAACCACCAAATAGCTACTACCAGTATTTTGACTTAACAACGACCAATGTTTTAGCTACGGTAGCAAAAATATTGACTTAGCTGGTAGCCAAAATATTGGTAGTAGCAAAAAACACTAAATATCACTAAATAGCTACTACCAATATTTTGACTTAACTACTCAATAGTAAAATAACTCAATAACTAAATTCAACTTGTTGCTTTTGCCATTTTGTTCAGGAAATCACTAAATAGTAACAGCAACAAGTGGCTAATGACAAGTGCTTAGTTAGTACATTGCAATGGTAAAATCTGTTCATAGTCAATGATTGATACATAACTAATTAATCGACAAGTGGTGATATTAGTAAATCAAATAGTTACAAGTATGTGGCTCGTGAATCAATAATATCACTACAAGTCCATTGCTGCGCAATCAATAAATATGTGTTTTCTATGAATTAATGATTTTAGAATCACTTACAAATAAATCAGCAGTTTCAGTATGGTTCTAGTTGTTGAATGGTTAAGAATGGTAAATCACAAACTAGTACACATTATGATTAAGAATGCTTCATGAGCAAATAAGAATGGTAGCCAATGGCGAATGATTGGTTGACACTGATAATGATGAGCAATGAAATGCTCAATAATGAGTAGTTGGGATCGATAAATCTGTGATTGACACTGACCAAGAAAAAATGTTGGTAATCTGTTATCTAATTCTGTTGAATAAGGATTCTAGAATCACTTCAACATTGACAGTGCTATCCCAGTAGGAGCTGGGTTAATCTGCTCACGGCTGAAATAATTTGACGTTGGGATTCTGATAATGTCATGTAAGAACATTGCAACGATATTGTTAATTTGATTTTCATGGAAACAAATGTAAAAGCATATTGGGTTTGTAAGTCTTTCAATCTCATGTTGTGATTATCATCTATCAACATTCTTACCATGATGACCACTCCACTAACGACGAATGAAGATCCAAATGACCATCATCATCAAACATATTCAAACATCAAATGTCCAATTCCATGATCGAAAAACGCACCCCAGGGATGTTTGTTTTCATGGTTCAGATCAACATGAATCAACCTTCTAATCAACCACCCAGCTGTTAAGCACCCAGCCATATCTAAGCCATCATGAGCCATCAATTCACCAGTGTGAGTTGCTCATTATCCATCAGTTTACCATTTTTAGCACCCAGCTGTTGGCTCACTAATGATGGTTAATGGTAAACTGATGGTGAATGGTTTCATTGCTGACCATGGTAAAATTTAACCGTCAGTTAACCATTAGTTTGGTTGATTTAACCAGCAGTTAATTAGCTGTTCCCCACCCAGCTGTGAACCACCCAGCTGTTTCATGGCCAACTTGCTGGTGATCCCTCACTGGCGCGCCTCCAAAAGCTCGGCGGCCGTTGGTGGAAAGCCAAAGCGCTGAGCGAGGTATCTGCAGTAGCTACCCATGAGGCCTGCGAGGGGATGTTATGATGGAATGTCCAAAGAAACAGATGGCTAAGAACATATGATTAAAAACATATGGTTAATAATGGAATGTGATGATTGGTAATATTAAAACAATGTCATGTTATAATTAGGAATAATGACATTGTCATGTTATAAGGATTAGTATAGATTAGTAATAACAATTAGTAATAATTAGTAATAACAGGGTCATAACAATAATGGTCAATACTTGGGGATAATGATCAACAATAATTGCATAAACCAAAATACACCAATTACACATCCGCATGATTGCACATGCAACATACAAGCCTACATACGCCGCAGCAGCAACAGCAGTGCTTGCACCTTTGGTGACCACACAATGCGAAAGCTCGAAGAAGGAGTGCTTGTGCCATGCTTTGGTGCACGCGGTCACCAAGTCCTCTTCTGCAGCTGCCCGGCTGTCCAGGAGGCACCTCGTGGGAAAGGCAAATCTACAGATCGGCACCTGATTGTCAGGATGCTACCATCTCACCAAATGGTGTCTTTGAGACTTGGAAACCATCCAATTACTGAGCAACTGGATGGTGATGTCCTATCTGTGGTTGTACAATCATTCCGTCCTCCCATCCTCTGGGGAAAAGAACTTCGCTTACTTGCAGGTGGCCGAAGTTAAAAACTGACCCACGAGCACTCATGGCATTTCCGCTTCTTTAGCGGCATGAGAAGGAAATATATTCAGTTCACCACTGCGAAGTCGTGTCATTGCCAAGAACGTGAACTGGTCCGCGCAATCTGTTCAGCCATGCGGATGGCGCACGGAAAAGCATAAGACCAGCAGCCACACAAAACCGACTCATTCACGGCCGCTTCCACTGAGTGACAGGCTAGAACCCTCCCCTGATTCTAAGTTCAAGAACTTCAGTTCCCCCAGCTATCACTGATCGTCTCACCGACTTACTGACGGTGAGGAGCCATCAAGTACCCAATCCAGATTGATGGACAAACAATCCAGCTATGAGCCAAGCTCTGGCAGGGATCCTTATCAAGCACAATCCTTTCATGTGCAAGTATTCGAGATGTTGAATGAACATCACCGGTGCACGTGTTCTCGGACATGTGTGCAAACCATTTACCCCCCTAGCTGTTCGCATAATGTTCATCTGTAAATTTGAGGTACCGTATCCACTTGGATGTAATTGGTCTTGACACAAAAGCAAATATCAACAAGTCATAGTCATTTTAAAACAATGTTCCCTGATTTTAATCTCCTGTTCTCGTGTGAATGGTTCAGAACTGCATAGTCTGCCAAACAAAAGAACACCAGTCATGATTGATCTTACCGCATACTAAAGACAAATATATCAAACTGCATCAAACTGCTATCCATGCATTCATCACATCGGCATGATGCCAATGCTTGTCCCGCAAACATCCGCCCACCCGCTGACGAGCAGCTCTTGTAGCACTTGGAACAGCTGGGGATAGCAGGGAAGCACCATCGAGTCCTGGCGCTGGAATTCATGAGTTCAACCACCACCAGGGAAGGTGTGGACAAAAGGCTCAAGGTGTTCATCCAAAATATGATCAGCTGTGATTAACAAGCAAGAACCAGTTCCCACATAGACCTACCGCAACATCGAAATCACCAAAGCTGGGTTCCTGAGGTGGGTTATGCCACTATCCACCATCAGAAATCACTTTGGGCATCTTGAACACAGCCTTGTGAAAACTGCCATTGCGGGTGGTATGCAAGGGGAAAACAACGCTGGGCCTTCCAAGAGTTAGCAATCTAGAAGTAAACACCTGGCCATCTGACAAAGTGAGAGGCAAACTGTGTAACAAACCAACTCCCCAGCCGACTGCCTGACATAGCAACAAACTCACAATTTCACTATATAGCCAACTCATTCACACGCCACCTGAAGAGTCACACAGTGACACTTTAATTGGCAAACCAACTTACTAACTGCTGAAGTGACAAAAATCAATATCTTACCAGCCAACTGCCTCAACCATCCACTGACAAAGAGACAACTCACTCAACAAGAGGCAAACAAACTATCTAACCAATCAACTGCTTAGCTGTGGCAATGCAACCATCTAAGCAGCAGCCATGGCAGCCATTGGGTGAGCTCCTGCAGTGGTGGCTGCAATGGTCGAGTCGAGGCCAGTGCAAAGCCTTTGCTGTCCAATGCCTGGGAAAAGCTCCGGGCGCAGCACAGGTTCTCAAGGTCATAGTCCTCATCATCGTCATCATCCATCACTGCTAGTTGTATCCCTGCAATTGATAGTTGTTGTTGCTGTCAACCAAGAATGCAGCCATCATCATGTTCATCTTCATTCGATTCTTTGAACTTTGCCTGTCCAAATTCTCTCTTGCTGTCGACAAACCATTGGCTTTGGAACATTTCCATTGTTACACTAGATTCCCAAAACATAATTACCAGTCAAGTACCATCGTTTGAGTCTCTGATGCTGCTGGAACACCTGTTTATGCAAGACATCCACTGAAGCAGTCCCCAGATCCTGCTTGCAGCTTAGACTCAGTGTTGGGAAGATGTTCATGTCATGGATGGTAATTGTCCCCAAGGAATGCTGGATGGGCAGTTTCCAAGAGCCATCCATAAGTGGTTCTACCGGTTATAGTCAGGAGTCGCATGATTGGCTTTCGCGATCCCAACAGCTAGTAGAACGACCAAGCTGATCAATTTTGGACCACCGATGCTGCTTTGTGCTTCGTGAAACTTCACAATTTTTCATGTTCATGAATCGCCGGGGACAACGAGAATCCCATCAAAATCGATCGCGGCTACATATGTGCAAGGGCGACCAGGACACAAATTCCCCTCAGATCGAGGTTTCTCTGTGCTTCCCGGCCCGCAGCCGCATGAAGGTCGCCACTGCTAGGGTGGCCTGGTGCTGCGAACAACTGCTGACACTCAGTTTCAGCTGATACATTGTGTCATTGGTGTCGATTCAAACTGCGAGTCGATCACAATGTTCACAGCAACTGTGCAACAGCGTTGTGGCTTTCATGAATGGTGGATGGCTTGTCCACATTAAGGAGTGTAAAACAATCAGATGCTGGCAAAAACCATTTCTTTACGTGATTCAATCTCCAATGATTATCATTAGTTGCAATGAATTCAACCCCAAAGAATCAGAACATTGACTAATCAGCAGTGTGTATCGTCATTTGTTATGACATATGTGTTCCAAAAACATCACAACACAATGCGGTAGTCAGTAGATTTGTTGCAATCAAACTCTTACCAGGCTCAGCAACGCAGCAAGTGATCTTGCGGCCTGGATTTTTCAACAACCATTCGATATACTCAAATCCTCCCTGAGATTAAACCTGCTCACAGTAGTTCGCAATGTATCCGACTCCAATCTCTATAGATGGTTGGCCAAAGCAGGGAATTGAAACGTCCTGCGACTTGAATTAGTAACGACTGTGAACAACCCCAGAAATGATAGTCACTTTACTATTCCTGACAACCATCTTTTGAGTGGTTCACCACAGGTTCTCCAAAGGTAATTCATCAGTCACATGCAGCTTGTAAGCTTGTAAAGCCGGCAGCTAGTCCTTTTTCCAAAGCAGTTGCAACCCCCCATGTACAATGATATAGTCATGGTCAGAATTGAACTGCTTGGGAACCCTGTTTGTGCATTCCAGGCTAGTGACATCTTTGGGGCTAGGAAACCACGGGAGGCAAAGCCACAAAGCCACCTGCAAAACCGTGAATCGTTGCAGAGCATGGTGGTCACCCAAGTAACCCCAAGCGTTTTGTGAAGCCAGGTGGATGATCAACCCACTCAATAACTACATGATCTGCCTGTGCTAACTATGGGAAAGCATGGGTCAACAGGATTAGTCCATTGTCCATATATAGTAGCTGAGGTGTGAGCTTGGTACCAAGTGGGATGATCAGCACCAATTCCAGAGCACCACCATCCATGGTCAGAAAGACGAAGTAACACTTGTTGAGGTGCTTCTGCCTGTTCGCATACGACAACGAGTGGTTTCACCATGGGTTGTAACCAGGTAACTTTGGCTAAGCCTAAATAAACCCGGTCTAAAAAATTGGCCAATGATATTTTTTTCAGGGCAACTGGACTGTGCTCCCCGGGAATCGTGCCTCTTCCCCCTGATGAAGCAGAACCTGCACGCCACCTCAGAATTGCACAAAGGCAACGATGGTCATCAACAAGATTGTGAGAAATCCACAGCTTTCCAAAAGTGTAGGATCAAAGTAAGGGATCAAAATCAAACGTGTGATGAATGGATGAAATTCATCCTAGCTTTTCACGTATCATGTAATCAATGATGTCATCAAAAAGCAGCTTACAATAGCTTACACCACTACGCTGCAAATCATATCATGGCCCAAAATCAATATTCTATCAATGATAAGCATTCAAAAAAAGTCATATTTAAGATCAAACAAAAAACATTGATTCATACCCAAATATATATTCTAAATATGATCGAATCAGTGTGTCATATTGTGTTGTCGCTTATGACTCATGACTCCGCCCACAGCTCTCGCGTCGCCTTGGTCGCAAATCAAATGAAGCGCCGCCGCCAGGGCGGAGACGACTCGTTCGGCGCATTTGTTTCCTGAGCTCCCGAGGTGGTAGAGCACACTAGAGGGCTGGTTGCTGCTGTTGGGAGGTCATCCAAGGTTGGAGCATTGCTGTTTTTCTTCGAAATATGGCGTCTTTACATCAAAAACAAGAAATTGAACATGTTTGCAGATGTTTTCTGTAGACGTAGATCTCACTTCTCTTCAGAAACCTGAAAGAATGGACTGGAAGAGTTGAAACTGGTATCCTGAAAGGTGAAATTTCCAAGGAGTCCCCAAGTTCAAAATAATCCTGCACTACACCCTGTTCCCATTGCTCAGGGTAATCTCAGCCCATCCCAGGGTGGCAAGTCAGCAGTTCTTTTACTGACTGGTTGATGAATGGTACCAGTAGCAAAGAAAGATCAATTCTGTTGGAACTTGTCATCTCAATAATCCGCCACTGATTCATAGGTAAGCTTAGTCATGGTCAATCAATGTTGATGAAGTAAATTGTATGTATCATCATCAATAGTTAACAATGATTCATATATCAAACGTTTATCTTGGTTGGTATATCGATGGTTAGTCATGGATAGCAAATGGTAATACTGTAGTATCTAATATATATATATATTATGATGTTTCTGTATTCATATCGATGGTAAAACCATTGCCATGAACAGTCAATATTCTTCGTCAATATTGGCTAGGGTTCATTACCATGTTTAGCTTACCTGTGGTTATATTGCTCCTGGTCACAGCAATATGGTTGCATTTTTTAAGGCTCTACATGTCAGAATCTACATAACATCAAAATTCGCCGCCAGAGCTATCAATTCAACATGTCATCGTACTGTTAGGCATGGACATGTTAACCGACGATTATAGGTAATCAGCGAGCTATAAATCATCGTCGTACATGTCAACCAAGCTTTCAATTCGCCATCAAGTGCTGGCGGACCCTGCTGTGGCAAGTCACGGACAGTCGTTTGAAGGCACAGCATGGGGCGCCTGGGAAGCACTGCTGGAGCGGGGAGGAACCAAGCTGGTGGTGAATGATGGTTGCGAAGTAGAATGCCGCGTGATGGTGAATCATGAAAATCATGAACATGCACCCAAACACAAAAACATGTGTGTGTTTTGGGGTAATCCAGGGGAATTTGGTACCACAAACCATCCAGACATGATCACCACTCTTCTCTTGCGGACGCCGACCCGGCAGCGCACATGCAAAATAGCAAGCGGTCATCCAAAAATGATCACTTCGGCGAGAAAACTTGTCGCGGTACACCGTCGTGGACGCAAACATATAAAATGCACTCACCATCACTTAGCTGTTGTTGCTGTTTGCTATTGATTGCTACTGATTGCTATTGATTGCTATTGATTGTTGAGCACAATTTGTAACCAACCAGTATTTACCAACATCTGGTTATATCTACCACGAATCATGGTCTTAAGTTTGCCCGGGGGGGTGACCATGGTATAAACGCCTATCAGGTTGTTTTGCCTCGCAACTGCTCAAGCAGAGTGTGCGAAACACGAAGAAAAAGTGCTTCTGTTTGAAGGGAACTAGGCAATCCCAGGTTCAATGATTAATGAGCGGTATTTCCAGGAGATGAATATTTTGTGATGGTGTTTGTCGATCCAACCAACCCTGGATTGCATTCCCGCATGGTTGTACAATGGGTCAAAGCTCAACATCTCAAACAAATAGAGCAGAATTATGAAATAACTCATGAGCAAGTGTAGTGTAGCTGACGATCATGAAACCTCCTTAGACCTTATTAAGTGTGGTGATTGCTTTGCCCATATGGCAGTGGGTCGAAACCCTGTGCCCCTGGTTCGCCTATCACTAATCATGGTTTTCCCTATTATTGTTGGTTCTTATCATCCGTTATTGTTGCTTAAAATTGACCCAGCTCGCCATATGGCTCAAAAATGGGATTGGGAAGGGATCACCAAATTTTGTTGCTGAACCATTCTTGGTTGATCAGCTTGACTCATCCAACAGCCACCCGCGGTGCCTCTGACTGCTGCGATCCACGCCCATCATTTCCTTGGCCGCGGCCACCGCCTCGCGGTGCAACGAGACATCCTGCGGCATTGCTGTGGTTGGTGGTTCTGGCTGCGGCTTGGTTCTGGTGGGTTGTTAGGTCATGTGGTGAACCAACAGTAGTCATGTGGTCTGGTGGGCTGGTTGTTCTGGTGAGTAGATGAACTAGTTGGTGAAGAACAAGAATCAAGTGACAAGTGTCACTGCTGAGGCAGCGGCTATGAAGCATAATCAACCGATGTCAAACACATTGACCTGCAGGGGTAATGACCTCGTGGCACGTTCATTTTCTGGGTACATACGTCACTATGTTTATCAACTACGAGTAACAACCGTGTTGGAAAATATTGGAAGTGTCAAAGGCAGTTCTTCGAATGCACCATTTTTCAGCGTTGGCTGGGGCATCCCATGTAACATCTATTGCTGCCAAGACTTGCAATGCTGCATAGCAATCTTCGACAATGCGCTAATTATCCGTGACAACTCCCGTTGTCTTTATAGTTGGGAAAGCGTCCCAAGATATCGAGAGCCCCAAAATCCATCGAGCTCAAGGAGTCAATGGTCAAATGGCGCGCTCATGTTGGCTGTCCAACTATTATATAACTGTTTTTTAATGTTTTGTTCAACACCATTCCTGATTTGCAACACCGTCTGGCTTCCCCAAGACTTCAGTCCCAATTCAGACTAGTGCATCCATGGTACTTTCACGATTTCCTGTTGGTTTATCGATGAAGCAATGCACCAGTACAACCGTGGTCCTTTAGATGGATTCCTTGCAAATGCTTGATTCATGGATGATGCAAACACATGCAAACACCATGTCTATACCAAGGTGGCGCCACATCCCAAGATTGTGAGCTGCGCCTGCAAAACTGCCGCAGGCAGCCGTTGGAGCTCATCGAAGAGCAAGGCAAACTTGTCGCTGGTGAGGATTTTCCACAGGGAATCCACCCGTGTCCTCGGGTGCCAGGCTTGAGAGGGTTGACTGTGCAAAGGAATGAGTGAACAAGTAATCAAGAACCACCAACAATGATGGATGGATGATTCAACGCGGCGAATTTTTGGGGATTGTAACCAATGAATCTCATCAATGAGGTTGGCTTTTTTGGGGAACATTGTCACCAATGCTCAAATGGTTGAAAATCAAATGAGTCAGTTGGATACCATGGATTAAGCAACCATGAATGATGACTACATATCACTACTAAATGATACTAAACGGTTGGGAGCTCTTCTGACTAGTTTGCATCACTGGGATGCATGGACTCGGATCAAATAGGATCCAATCTGATGGTAATGCTCAACACCGAGCCAATGTCACTTGGTTCCATGCAGATTGATCGCAGTATGGTTGATAATCAGGCATTCAACAGTAACCACCAATTGGTCGGGTTGGTCTAGTCCTGGTTGGTTAGCGGGGATTGTCAGTTCACTACTAGAAATCCCAATACAGCAGCCATTGTAGTGCTCCATGTCACAATGATCGAACACAGGTTGCGCTGGTCCGCTGACAGTTTGACAGGATCCGAAGTGGAAGTGGCTGCATCGAGGTCTTGACTTGTATGCAAGGACCTTCCCCTGGTCAATGATGGTTTGTACACTTGAAGGGCTCGCGATCAGCCCGTTAGTCTCTGATACACCTTGATGAACCTACCGAGCAACAGAAATTCTAGTGTCATCCATACCAAGACTTTACCTCTTGGTAGCGGTTATATTCCTTTGCCTTTTAGTTGACAAGAAAGTAGTAGCATCAGGTTGTAGCACCCTTCAAACTTCTGGCCGTACTATGATCATCCAAGTCCGCAAGTGGTTAGTGACATTGTCAAAAACCCACAACCAATTATGCGTCTTCATTTTGAAATCGAAACAAAGACAATAGCCACATTCACAACAACAAAACAAAGAGACGTAATCATACACGAGAACAACTAATACAACCGACGACAAACCATAATCGTTGATGATATCTTCAATGCGAAGTAGCACCAAGACGACCTGTGAACACCCAACCGAGCACTCAGGTGACCAGTCACGGTATACTCCCACACTGCCACTCAAAAAGATGCATAGTTCTCAAAAAGCTTCCGCTTGGGAGTAGTCAACCTTTCCAAACGCCCAAATCTGACAAAAAAAGACTTGCAAGCTGCTGTGTCAAGTCTCTGCAAAGCAGGTTGGGTGTAGAAAGCCACAGCGTGGTCCATGCATTCTTCCACCTGTTCCCATTGTTGGGCACAGAGTCTCATGGCATCGCTGACCGGAAGCCGAGCCAATGCTGCCCAAAGGTGTTTCTCTACCTCCTTCCGAGCGGAGATCAGATGGAGGCCCCTCGTAACATGGGAAGTGAAAGCATCACGTCTTGCAAGAGGAAAATCATCTACAAATGGTTAACTATATGGTTGGTCAAGAGACCACATATAGTAACAATGCTTGGTAGTTCACATCCCAATAGCAGGCTGACTATGATGTTTTTGAATGTGAACAGCTGGAGTACAGGGTATTGAGGGACAGCCATATGTATTGATTGATGTAGATATAGATTTAGATATGATATGCTACAATGTGCTACATTACCGGAGGATAGACATCCTGCGGGTTGAAAAGGTTCCAAGTCGAATGCGGCATGATATAGTTACAAAAGGCCCGGAAACACCTGAGGAATGTTTTGCCATCGTTCATTTTCAGCCAGTGGACATCCCAAGCGCTTGGTATTCTTCTCATTTTGGAAATGCTAACCAACGGTTTACGGCCAAGGATGAGAGAACCATTCTAATTTGCCAGTCTTGCGCTCACCAATCGTGGCTTGGTAAGGAAGCTACAAGACAGCTTGTAGGGTTGTTTTGATTGCCATGGCTACCATCGATAGCCATCATGAGCCAGCTTTCATGACCATCATAAACATAAACCATCATTGACTTTGTAAAGTAATCATTATCTAACATACGTACAGTATCATTATGTACCATAAGTTGCCATTGCTGACCAATTCAATAACCGGCTATCTTAATTTGGTCATCGTCGACCTTCATAACCATCAAGAATCAAAATCAATATTGACATGTATCTACCATGGTTGATCAGAATGAACTACGTGAAAGAAAGATGTAATCACACAAAACTGTATTAATCAAGTTCATATGTGACAATACTATTCAATATGTTATAACAGCTGATGATACAACTGAAAACTATTCAGTCTGTTAGTATCAGTAAGAACTGTTTTATGATAAGCTGGACCTCTTCAATGAATCACACAGTGGGGGACGTCACCATCCCAAGTCGGTGGGATCGGAACAATCCGCTCCGTAGATCGATAGTGAACCACCCAACGTGGAGAACACTGCCCATGTATTCACCGGAGTTCATGGGCTTATCTGGACTCATAGCCACCCTACATTGGAGAACCACATGTGCACCACAAGTTTCGAGGAATGACGTGACCACACCCTGTCGAAAGTGGACATTGTAAAACCATGGGACCCATTGAGATCTGAATGCAACCTGTGTTGATGACGATTTTCAAGAAATTTGTCGGGGACGAGGTATCTTCGTTAGAACCATCCATTGACTGGCCTCAGTGAATGTTGCGCATCAACTGCATCCACCTTCTTTCAGAGTTTAAGAGTTGCAACTCCTGTCTCTGAAGCACTGCCGCACCCAAATGATGCGCCCTGCTGTAAGTTGGTTATATCTTCCACGATTGCCAGGGAACTTTGTTCTAAGCCAATTTTGATTCACTACTTACAACATAACTATGGTCAAGGCAGGGGCAACTACTACCAACTTCGATCCAAGCCAGGTTTTATAATAATTAGAATAACTTTCATGAAAGTATGAATTGCGGGGCAACACTTTGATTCACCTGTCCACCCCATTGCTTGTGGTCCTGCTGGCTCCGCAGCTCGCGCTCATGCTCGGGTTCGTCTCGCGGGTTGGTAGAAGTGGTCAAGATGGAAGCCACCAAGGACGGTGCTTCAGAGTCTTCCAAGGAATCCTGAGGACTCCAGCGTCCACAGCTGGTACAGTTACCCATTTGGCTCTGTCTCAAAATACTGGACCCCAAAAATGGGTGGTTTACTACTATAACTTTAACGGTAGATATTGGATGATTTGGGGGTACCCCTATTTTGAGAAACACCCATTTGTTTGCTGTTTTTATGGTATTGGTAATGGGACTACCCAGTTATACCTATCCAAAAAAGGTATTATCACCACCTGATAATGCACAACTGGTGATGCTTGTCACCTCAACAGCTTCACTCGGGATGCCTCGACTCATGGAACATGATCACGATGCCTAGGGAATATCGACCCAGGCTTTTGACACAATTCAATATTTCAGATGCCCAAAACAGGAGGCCTTGCCAACAGCTGTTGATACGGGTGTTTCCCAAAATGATAACATCTATACTGAGGGTGTCACCACATCATGGGTTTCCCTTTTTTGCATGTTTTCGGATGGTTGGGGAGTACACCCACGAAATGCTACGGGTACCATTGAAGTTGTCACTTTTGGGTGTACTCAAAATCGTTATTTGCTCGGTGGTTTGCCCTCCTCCCGCCCCATGCGCAGCAACTTTCACCGTCAACAGAAGCATTGTTTCTGCCAAACATTGAATGCGCTAACCATGGCAGAAAAATCAGCCATGATTGATGGTTAATACCAATTGACAATGATTGATAACTGTTGTTGCTCGCGACTAACAATAGTTAGTCAAGTTATACCATCCACTCTGGTATACTGAGCACACCACTCTAATCATAGTTGAAACCACCAACGAAATGTTGTGGGAGATCCAGCTCGCAATGAACCAACAGCAATTTCGGCAGCTCAATAGTTGGTGTTTCCCCATCACAGTCCCATCTGCTTGAAAATCTCTGTTGAATTTACCACCGGCAACGTTTCTGCATACCATCATGGGATCAACCTCCGTCTCTGCCATTCAAACTGGGAAACTCTGTATGGCAGATCCACAGGGCAACGATTGTAGAGCATGGTTGGCCATCACTAACCATAAATTGATGAGTCGCTGCCCAGGTTCCAGGTGAAGAATCTGCCAGTTGCCCAGCAGCGCGGATTCATAGCACTTCCCCACGTGAAACCTCCAAGGTGGAAGAAGAATTGTCACCACCAACTTTTGCACTTTGTTTTCGTCTGCGAGGCGTCGAAGTTGGTGAACTGCCTGGCGCAACTTTTTACCAAGAGAAGCATTGCAATGCTGAATTGTTTTCCAGGGTAATGCCCTATTGAGACATTGCTGGAGGCGATGGAGGGTAAGGAATGGTAAGGAAGACTGGTACGGTACAGTGGGTATGGTGGCACGGTACGATGGGTACTTGTACGTTGGTATAGTACGGTGGGTAGGTACAATGGCATAAGGCACGGTGCTGCCGTATGGTGGGTATGCTGCGTAGACGGTGGGTATACGTTGGGGATACGGTAGTACGGTGCAGTGGGTACGGTGGCACAAACGCCCCACTGCACAGATCTGCACAGTACCACCGCACGGTATCATTTTACCGGTGTGCTTCCCAATACCGTCCCGTCGTCTGGGTTCTCACTTTACCATCTACAAGTACCTGGCGTGCTAAAGTTTAGAGATCTGCCACTGAATGCCAGATTCTCCTTATCTAGTGTAAATCTTGGTACATCTATCGTCCCAAGTTCTTGAACCACACATACCTGCCCGCCGTCCCTCTTGCATGTATGTCTACCAGTACCACCGCCATACGCTGCAACAATAAAAAAACACCCCCTAATCTAACTCTTGTGGGTGCCATGACTTCGGTCGTGAGCCACAAGGGTGTCTCCCAATCACTATGCAGCGAATCCGTGAATGAACCGGCTTT
This sequence comes from Symbiodinium kawagutii, assembly GCA_009767595.1. Taxonomy (NCBI): domain Eukaryota; class Dinophyceae; order Suessiales; family Symbiodiniaceae; genus Symbiodinium; species Symbiodinium kawagutii. The sequence goes on along the minus strand of VSDK01003252.1, from coordinate 45,718 downwards.
TTGTTGGTTTGTAAATCCCCATTAATGGTGGTTATTGGATGGTGAACCAACCGTGAGAAGTGCTTGCCAACGGATGGCTCAATGATGCTCAATCTATGGTTAATCATCACCGTGGGGCGGTTGGGCTTGGCCAAAAGGATATGGCAATGGTAATCCAAGGTTCCACCAGTCACCAAGACGGCGCACAGCAACCACTCCGCAGCTGGCAGTTGATGCTTGTCTATCAGGCTTGTTGCATCATGAGATCTGTACACTGAGTAAATCAAACAGATGATTTACCAACAAATCTCATGATGTGAAACATCAAACAAATGAGCTACCATGCAAAAACAAAAAGGATCCCAACTTCTATGTCACTCAGCGCAGAATGATCTACAAATGACTGGGGGGTTCCAGCTAGCCTTGTTTGTTTGACAGAGGACCACTAAGCATCATTGGCCATTTGATTCCGACCATCATTATGACCACTACCACCATCATTCTTCCATGATACCATCATGACTCGTGTTAACAATTCTTTGTTTCGGATTGATGAACCACTATTTATCTGCCGTTTACCCACTTTAAGCCACTTATTGCCTTCTGGTAAAGGATCCCCTGAAAGCTCAAGATCACCATTTCTTAATAAGTAAACCAGCCATTTCCATGGTGGCTAGCACCCAGTGCCACTACCAGAGGGACCATCACGCGGCTGCCGCGCCTGACTGGTACAGGAGGCATCGGAGCTCTGCGCCAAACGGCAAACGATCATCAACGGCTTCTCCTGACCGGAGAAGGAATCAGAATGCTGAGGGGGTGTTGATTGATGGCTTGTCGATGGTTAATAATCATCATGATGGTTGATGACATTAATGGCTCTTGATAGTTTTCAATGGTTCATAATGGTTAATAATGTTTGACAATGGCTTGTAATAGCTACTGTAATTGTTGACTGCACAATTTGGCTATTGTTTGACTTTCAAACTGGTCATCATTTGCTGTGGTTTCAAAATTGCTGATTGGTTATTTTCTTTCCAATTGGTTGTGACGAATTCAGTTTAAGCATTAAAAGCAGAACCTGAGGGATAAACAAAGGGTTTGTTCGTGTTTCGTGCTAACCATCCAATAATAGCCATGATTGAAAGAGAAAGTACCATTTCCGAGGTATACACCACTTGTGGACACCCCAAAATATGCATAGGTTCCGGAGAGTGATCACATCCCTTGTGATATCAGCAGCAATCACCGTCATGGTGGTAGCAGTATTGCTGGAAGTCTTGATGCGTGGTTCGTACACATTCCGCACCTATTACGGTACCCTTGATCAACCAGAAGTCATAGTCTAAATGCAGAAGTGGTGAATCGTCGTGAAAAAATGTGAAAAATGGTTAGATCAATTAACAACTATCAATCGCCTATCAACTATCGATCTTAGCATGATAAATAAGAATCAAAACTTAGTCAGTTCATCAGTGGTTAGACCAAATCAAACTTAGTGATACGCCACCAATCTCATGTGGATGACAATCTCTCAACCACATCTTCACCTGTGTCTGATCACCAGACCATGGAGGTGCACGGAATAGGAGATGGATTTCCCTGAGATTTTGGCGTCCGAAAAGACGCCATTTTTTGTGGTGCTGGATGCAAATTCTCGCCATGCGCTGCGATGAAACCCCCAAGTGAGCAGCTTGTCTGTGTGAGGATACCCCATGATCAGCAGCTTTACCAAAGGAGGATTCCGAACAGCTCCGGCAGCACCACCACTTCGGAATCGGGGTCAGTTGGTCGCCGGCCCAATCCCGGCTAGGTTGATCTGTGGCCCATCAACCCTCCTGGTAGCTCCAGTTCCTGATTCACAACCCTCTCGTCCAAGCCGATGATGCCTTTCACCAGTGGTCAACCGTCAACCATAAGCAATTAGTCGTCCTTCCCCACGAAACCATCAAAGTATCGACTTAAGCAAGATCAACCAATGCTCAGCCACGATTTCTTGATAAACCATCCATAAAAGTCCAACCAATCCAGCCAGTCAAAACCCATAGTTGCCGTCCTTGCTCTTTCTGCCTTGCAGCAGTTGAATGGCTTCCTCCCGCGTTCGCGGCATGGGTTGGATGTCAACATCCTTGCGCTTCAAGTGCTCGCTGGGACAAAGACCTGAACCCAAGTGCTTGGCCGTGGCTAAGGGTCCACCGCCAGGTAGCTAAGTGGTTGATAAGCAACAGTTATGGTAGATGAAAGTGTCAAACAGTGACATGATTGAACCAATGTCACTAATGACAAGCAGTTATAACCAATTCAACCAGTTATATGTGGTAGATAAAAGAGTAAGGTGAATGGCTTATTAAACAGTAACATTATCAAACAATTGTTCCCAGGGGTTCCACTCTGTACCCTCTAGCAGTATCTCTGCCGGCAAGTATATTCTCACTACACCCAATTCTATCTGGCTAACAGACAACAAGTAATAGCAATATTTTGAAAGCGGCCAATTATTGTTAGTCAGCAACAGCACCATTCTTGGCTTAGTTCCTACTATCCGCTGACTGCCAACAATAATGATAGGATGTAGGGAACAATAAAAAAGATGTAGCAACAACCTTGGTAGGTTTGGGGGGTTGGTGGGTTGGTACGTTGGGTGGGGTGGGTGGGGTGGTCTCTGTGAGACTATTCTCTTGAAGACGAGGACAGTCGGCAAGTCCACATGGTAACAAACCAGCTACTCGACCAACTGTGAAACCCAAAGCAACAAACATTTGAAGTGGGCTTTTGTTGTATTTTTTGTGAGGTTGCATCTTAAAACACGGCTACTGGATGGATGATCCTCTGCCAGGTCTTTTGGTAACTACATAATTTACATAATGCTACATATGTTGCGCTAGTGCATGGAACCATCTTTCTAGTTGTTGATTAGCATTTTTGACGGCTTCAAACAGCTTAAGTAGCCGCATAACTTCCTAGTTCGCTCATACATAGAAGGACTCATCAGGGGTACGGGGGGCCCTTGACCCACAGTCACCTTGAGCAATCAACCATTTGCCAGTCCTTACGCGGGCTTACCCCCGGCCTGATGCCAGAAGAACATCTCGCGTCAGAACCAAGAAGCGACCCTGTGGGTTCTGCTGACCCGCTGCCAGTACCGAGCCCAGCCCAGTGTGCGGGCGTTCCGCATAACCTGGATATGTGGGAGCGATGAAATTTCAACAAACCAACCAAGCAACTAAGCAGCCAGTAGAGGCGCCCCTGGGGGTTCTGCTGACCCGCTGCCAGTACCGAGCCCAGCCCAGTGTGCGGGCGTTCCGCATAACCTGGATATGTGGGAGCGATGAAATTTCAACAAACCAACCAAGCAACTAAGCAGCCAGTCAAGCAAACAACCATGCATCGGTCAAATGTCCTTTGATGTGGTTTCCATCCCCTGTTTGAGTTGCACAATCTGTGGCTTGGAAATTGTTTATCTTACCCTTACCATCCATCTTCGGGGGTGTTCAGGGTCTTGATGCAGGGGCTGAGCTTTGGATCCGAGCCTCAATCCTGATGGGCCCCGTGATGGCTACTTGTTCAAATCTGTTGGTACACCTGGGATGGCAAAAAATGGTAATGAATGGTTCATGATGGACAATGGTTGATATCATCACAGTATGTGCTGGTCAACTTGGTGAATTATGTGCTGAAACACCTTAATGATCCTTAATGCACCACGTGTGCTTGATATACCAAGTGCTACACATGCTTCGCGTATCTACATCAGCATGTGGCTGATCATGCCTTCGACATACCTTGACTGAAAAGTAAACCGGGGGATACACAAGCTTCCTACAACCTCATTCACCAGAGATCATCATCTATCCCCCTCAAACATTAAACATTAGTCATCATCAAGAACCATCACCAAATCGCCACCACTACCCATCACCACAAACCATTTCTACTGAAAAAGAACCATCATTCACCGCTAGCAATCATTCATTAACCATCCCTATGAGATTCACCTCTGGCCACCACCGGTTACTATGAACCAACACTTCACAAACCATCATAAACCATCACAAACCATCATTAATCATCACAAACCATTCATAAACCATTCATAAACCAACCAATCCATGAACCATTCACCCCCCAACCCCTGTAACTCCTCGCTCTCCAAGGCGCCTTGCAGCAGGGCCCGTGGCAACGCTTGGGTGCGGCTGAGCACCGCCTCGGAGGGCGCCAAGCACAGCAGACGCTGCGCTGCGTCGGCGGCCAGCGAGGCGATGGCATCCTTCATTCGTTGGTCCAAGCGATGTCCTGGGAGGCGTGGCTCAGGCGCCAGTGGTCCACGTTTGGAACACGTGACCCACGGGGTACAGAGGGTCGCAGTGGCCCAAGATTCTTCCAAAGTAGGCTCACAAGACTCACAAGACACAAGATCTCACAAGTAAACTTGAAAGTAAGGACTTGGGGGTACTCGGGTACCCCTCTTGACTTGCGAAACAAGCGGCACCAATTTTGTGTTCTGATCATTTCAAAACATCAGCGATTCTGGAATAGAGGTACCCAGAGCACCCAAAGTTGTGATCATGTGGTAGCTCTGTACCTTTAGAGTCTTTAGAGGTACCCGAAACACCAACTCCAGGTGTCCAGAAGCAGCATGGTGTACAGTTGCAGCGGGGATGGATACTGCTGTAGCGCACTGAAAACTCATGAACATTGACTGTCTTATGCCCAAAGCCGTATATCTTCCTCCAAGTATCTGCCAATCACCTGCTCATTCAGAGATTGCCAGGAAATCATGCCTTGATAGCCAGCAAGCTCGTACACCAGCAAGTAGGCAACAGAAGCTTTGCGCTGGGCTTCTTGCTCACTGATCTCCCGACAACGATCATCATTCACCTTGCTGCGACTGGAACTTCCCAAATCTGCTTACCTCCAGGGGTTCCGGGGCGGATACTCAGTTGATGAACGGAGATGCGTCTGGATAACCACTGGCAACAGGAGTGGAGGACGGTTCATCCACCAAGAATTGCTGGGGGATACCGCTCCTTTCATGCTACGATCGTGATTCTGAATAAATCAACTACATTGGGATGTTTCTCTACAAGTTTTTTCAACTGCTCCTGTAAGATGCCAAAATCATTCATCAAGTTCATGACCTTGGTGTTGACACCAAATGAAGCTTGGTGCTGCCGAATCGTCAAGCAACTAAAGCAGCATGACTTTGATGGCATCTTTTGGCAGTTCTGGATAATCAATCTCGAACCTAACATGTCACGGGACTTCCAGCCATGTTTTTTGTGCCTTAGCGCCACACCAGGTTCAAAGTTAGGAAAACAAGCCCTGTAACCTGCCGTGTAACTGGTACCCAAGCCAAGGTCAAGGCTGAAGACTCATCAAAGACTCAGGTCCGGGTAACAATAGAGAAGAATTCATCAACAACCAACCAGTCTGATAATCCGAATTTTTTGGTTGTTTCGCTTAGCAACATCCATTCTTGTGACCAAAGAAACCATAGAAAACCCGTGTCATTGTTAGTTCTGTTGGGGTACCCTGAACCAATGGTGAGTTGCGTGACAAATGAATAGAATTGTCATCTATCCCAAAGGGTCGAAGGACGTTCACTGACAATCTCTTGATATTGAATTCTTACATACCATGCGGCCATTACCCTCCAGGGAAAAAATGACCCCTCCCAATGAGCCTATCAGCTTATGGCACAATCCCTCATGAGCTCATCCCCCAACAAACAATTTTTCCAGCCCCATCCTGGAGGATTGGTGCATTGGCTTCCAAGAGCCTATCTACATACACGCAGAACTCCGAAATCCACCAAACAAATGAATGCATTGACAGGGAAACCAACCACGAACCAACGATCGACTAGCCATTTTGGCGGCAAGCTCCTGGAAAACCACAGCCAAGGAACTTCGTGCCAGCTATGTGAGGACTTCCAATAAGTGATGTAGTGGCCACTGTGCAGACCCTCACCTGGCCGCTGTTGCTCATGACCCTTGGCGGCTTTCACAACCACCGAATGGCTTTTGTATCCAGAGTGTTATTGGTTGTTGCTTGTGATCCAACGTTTTATCTCAGGTTTCATCATGGCTTTGGCGGAGCGCCCAATATTTTTTGGACATGTAAGCCAGCAAATCTTCTGCGGAGGCAATAAGATTAAATACAGGGAGTGCAAAATCCCTCAAGGGTGATGATTGCTGTGAAATCTTGACAATTGCGATTGGCCAACAGCGATTCCCAGCATACTAGGAAATGCAACAAAAAAACAATTGACCTTGCTGAAACGACAACTCACAAGGCGTTCTGTTGAGGGAGTTGACCAAGCAAAAGTGGTCCTGACGTCTAAAAAAACTGCCAAATGCCGTCCAAACCAAACACTGGCAAAGCAAAGAAACTATATATGTGACTGCCGCAATTGGTAACTCAATTTGCGGGCACACGTCATTCCCTCTCAAATTAGTACAGAACTTGACTTGATCTTCTCAATGCATCTCATCAATCACTGCGTGAACCGCCAAGGCCTACATGAAGGACGAAGGAACGAAGGTTGTAGTGCCAGGACTCCAGATCAGCGATCCTTGGCGAAACCATCGCGGCAGCTGACCCCAGCCATAGCGCTGTTGCCCCGAACGTTTTGTTGGGAGCGAAGGCAAGCATTAATTGAACTGTTTCCCGTTCACAATTTCTCTCGTAGGGAAACCTCATCACCCAAGGCTGAAATGAAACGTCATCTTGACATATCTTGTAATGTTGGAACATGAAAACGTCTTGGGAAACGTCATCTCCCAATCCGGTCGAAACATCACTCAGAAACATCATTTGAGAATCATCCAATATTAACCATTTATAGTAGTAAATTTCTTGGATGATCATTATCCAATAAACCAACCATTTTTGAGGCTCCCCCATTTTAAGAAACCACCATTTCTCTCGTTGAGAGCTCAAAGAGTCACAGTGGGGCATGCTACCCAGTCTCGGCAGCTCGCAGTGCTCGGGAGGCAGCAATGGCAATCTCAAGGCCTCCAAAGGCACAGACCTGAAAAGGGCGTAGTGAATACATTAATACAGCGTTTTGTGTTTAATCGTATCAATATATCAAAAACTATTCATGGTAGAGAATAATAATCAATAGTAGATACTAATCATTAAAAAAACATGTGATTAATGATCATCAAGAAAAAACAAATAATTGATTGTAGATAAACACAAAAAACAATCAATTAATGTGATCTATTGTATTTCAGTGGTTTATGAATGAAAACAGTGAAATACAACAATACATGAATGAACAAATGAAATACAATGATACATTAATACATGGTGGTTAGTCTCAAAATAGGGTGCCCAAAAAAATGTGTGCTTTATTATTCAAAATATTTCAGATTAAACACATTACTGCTTGGTGTTTTGAACCCCTGTGAAAGATATGCTCGTCAAGTAACCACTGTTAATAATTACAAGTGGGAAAATAAAAAATGACAATCAAACCACCAACCAGAACAATACATTAGTTTATTGTATTTCCTGTATCTACTGTATTGCATGCATCTGTTGTATTTCATCAGTTCATCATCAGATTTTATTCATCTGGTGTATTTCATTTGTTTATTGTATTTCATGTATTGATTTTTGCATTCATTAACTTATGAATTGTATTTCGGGTTGTTTCATGTAATTACAATTTGTTTTACATTTTTACAGTATTTCACTAATTCATTGTATTCATTTACTTATTGTGTTTCTGAATGTTTCATAGATTGACAACTGTGTGGAGATACATGGGATATACATAAATTAACCGATAATATGTATACATGGAAATGTCTTTTATACTGGTGTGTAATGTATACACAATACATTTGCAAAATCAAAAATACACACACACACACAAAATTATCAATATGTAAATTGATTGATCGCGTGTGCAGCAACACGGGGTTCCCCAAATCGTTTACCTACAAAAAAACGAGACATGTCAACAGATTCAATGCCCATAAGCCGAAACCAATGTGCAAAGTGGCATACCATGCTCCGAATCACCGGGAAAAGGGATTGATCCTGAAATAAAGTCCCCTAGTCCACTTTGGGAAGAGGTCTCTTGAATAGAAACAGACTTACGGTGGTGAAAAAGAAAAACTTGTCCCATATCCTTACATCGGATGGGTGACTCATTGCGACAGACTGGCTGGCAACACGCCGCTGTTAACTAGGCAGATCTAGGCAGTGCCCTTGTATACCCTTGTATCAGTGAACCCACCAACACAATGTCTTCACCATTGCTATTTGGAGACCAGCCACAACTGCTCATTGTTCTTCTCCATCTTCTCGGAATTCCAGCGCTCCACGCAAATGGGCATCACCAGTGGTGGCAAGCTGTTCTGCAGCCTCTGTTTGGCACGAAAAGCCTTAGGCAAGAGATGTTCCTCGCCAGAGACCATCTCAACCTTGCAGTCCGTTACTGGGGCAATGGCCCTCTCTTGCAGCAGGACTTGCAAATTCCCATGGGCCCGGGGTGTGGTTCGGATGACATAGTCCGATAGCTCTTCAGCCACACTCACTTCACCTGCAGGATATCCGAAGCTCGCGCAATCTTCAGGCCCGGCACAGGTCAACGTGTGCAGGGGCAACTTTGGGCTTTGACAGATGTCGAGGAGGCCCTCGAGCACCACCACGGAATCATCCATTTGATGTGCCTGCCAGGGTGCACGGTCCAGGGATTTCGGGACCCATCTCAGTCAACAGGTAACACAGAAAGGATGAATGGGGACGAGGCGGGTCACCGAGTTGGTTGACTTGCTTATACCTTGAGTAACTACCAGGTATGTTACATCTAATTACAGTATGTTTAGATGGCTTAGTCTACATCTTGTGACAGGGGCTTGAGTCAAAACAGGGGATCCCTGTTGAGAACATCCTACAGTGCGTTTGCTGGCTCAAGTTCATTCCCCCACACGCACCACGGATCAGTTGGATGTCCCCATCGCCTGCTGCACAATCTTGGCGTTTTCCAGCTTCTGAGTCAAGCACCGCACATGTGCCTGGTCCACCACTTCATACCTTGACTTCTTCACGAGGTAGCGAACATCACTGAGAATGCCCGTCTCACATGAGTTGACCGCAGGCAGCATCACCCGCTCGTGCACCATAAGAATAGTCAAACAGGCCTGCAGAAAGCAGGTGTTGCCGGCGTTCTCATGTCCGTGGCACTTCAACCACTCATCCTTCATGGCGGACACAATCTGAGTCCTGACAGCACCACTGCAAACAACCGTAGCGACAAACACCGCGACCTACTATGGGAAAGATGGCTGCTGACAACATCATGACGGATGATGATGATTACCAACTATGGAAACATTCCGATACTCAGATTGACCACCGTAAAAGTGATGTCTGTTGAACCTACTGATTGCCCACGGATCAACTATGACAGCCAGTATCAGGATCATTACTAACAGGATTAGCTACAATCCGATACTATCTATCAGCTACATCCATCACTTCTCCTACTAGTCCTACTATACTAGTATCCTCCAATTAGCATCAATTAGCTACAATCACTCTGAGATGGCTATGAATCTGAACCTCAAAGTGACCTCGGTGGCACATGGAGAAGCTCCAACTCTTTGAGTCTTACCTGTTTTGGCAATTGAACTATCATGATGAACAAAAAGTGCTCTTGCCTCGTGACCAGGCTGAATGTCCATCCACAAGATACCCCAATCTTTGGCAGCGTCAGCAAGGACAGTGGGATCAGCTCCCCGTGTTGGGTCAGTCTTCAACATGCCTGCCACCATCAGAACATTACAACCAATAGTCACCAAATGCCGTACACATAGATCGATTCTGTTCATACTCATATCTTGGGCTGTCAGTTACTCTAATCACATAACGCCAGATATGCAATGATTCACCAACCCGCATTTTAACAGAAACCCAGCAAATCATGGTCAAAATGCTGGTTTTTTGGTCAAATGGTCAAACCTCCCGTCCTTCCGTCCAGATCTTCCGGCAACCTGCTGGTTGATGCAAGAGTGGCCAGGCAACAAAAAAACAGCATGGATGAAGAGCTCACTAATAGGTCATCATGTATGTGAAACCCAGCAACGCTGATCAGTCTTGGTGAGAAGACCATCTACTTACCACAATGTCAAGAACACATAATATAGATTCTGCAATTACGTGGATGCTTGGGAGTTGCAAATTTCTCGAGCCCTTGAAAGAGACGTTGTTCTGAAAATGGATGCCAAAGATTGGACCCCGAGCTGGTGAAGTCACTACATTGATGTGGGAAGCCTTGAATATCGATTGCGGTTTTACAAATTTCAAATGGCCAGCTACTTACTGTATTTACAAGGATCAGTCCTCATCTGGCGCCCATCATGCCAAGACCATCCAAAATGTGGCTGAAGCCCACAACCAGTGGTGGCGAACCATTCAGGACAGCGGTGCCATCATGAAGCATAACCATCCATAATCATCATCAAAGCCACTAACCCGTGGCTGAGTTCACCTGCCACCCCTGGATGACTCAGCCATCA
>VSDK01003252.1:10204-32704 GCA_009767595.1 Symbiodinium kawagutii | reverse complement strand
AAAACCGCCATTGACGGTTCAAATATTGGAGCAATATAAGTTATACATCAGGAAGTATAATAAGTTCCTGCAACAACCAACCAGGGTATCTTCAATACCACACAAGCTTCGATACAGCCAGCGGCATCCACATGTTAGATCATCTCAGCTACATGACGTGCGAAACGTCCTCAAATTTGAAGTCCCTGAGTCTTTATGCTATTATATCCAAGCTTCAACCCTAAAAAACCCAACAAAAGATTCCATATAACGCAAATATGCCCCCACAGCGCCACTGCCTGGTACACGGCCCAATCTGCTGGACCCAGGTAGAACTTCTCAAAACGATTCAGAAATGGCAACGGCGTGGATGCCAACTCCGATGCCTGTCCCGCTGAGCCACACAGCTTTGACTGAAGCTGTGCGTTTCGTGGGTTCAGTGCTCTGACTCGGTGACTCTACGAGTACATGGAACCAACAATCGGTAGCAAGCCGGAACCAACAAGAGAAAGCAACTGCCATCGACACATTCGACACTAGATAGTTCGCATCTAGGCTAGTTCAGTCATCAACTATCAACATCTATCAATTGCTTTGTGCAGTCAATGGTTACTGTAATGGTTGGTAGTTGGTGGCCAATACTTGACAGTTTGGTGAAACCCAAATGACCCTTGTTCATCCTTTCGTTGGAGGATTGATCCCCAATTTCATGGGTCAAACCTGCCCAAACCAGAGTCTTTTAGGCTCAAGGTATGCGTATGTCCTGACTATGGCTGGTTGGATCCGTTCTCAGCCATTCACCAGTTTAATCATCAACAGACCATGTTCATGTATCATCGAACCGCTAGAATTAGTTTACCAACATCGACTACTACTCAACCAATAAGTAAACAAATAGACAAATAATACATCAGGTAGCTTGACCATCATCAACCATCATCCACCATCATCATCCACCATCATCCAAAATCCACCATTATCAACTATCAACCATCATCATCCACCTCACCCAGCCTTGATGCACACCACCAGCATGAAGCGCGGATCCACCGGCGCCAGCACTGAGTAGCTCCCCGCAGCCACCGTGGCAGCGAAACGCACACGGCCCGCAGGTTCAGGAGGTCGTAGAAACCGTCCAAGATCTCGTCGTAGGCGATCATGACCTGAGATCACTGCCAGTTATAGCTGCTTAGTCAGGTGGCTGTAAGGGATGATAACCAGTCAACTAGCTTGTTAAAATGTGTGAAACGGTTTATGGACCAACTACAACGTGTGGGGGGGCGGGGGGCGCCGTGCCAGTTGCGAGCAAAAATGTGGTGGATGATGAGCTGGTATGAAAAAAGGACCGTGAAACGAGTTGGGGCAGTTGAAACCGTTTTGGTTGTTCATTGGGGTTACAATCAAGAAATGCAGTAAATGTTGGTAAAACATACCGGCACACAAACAATCTTTGATCAGTGGCATACATGAAAAGTGAAAGCCATCAGCTACCGATTCGATTACTTACCTGTTGGATACCTGCTTGATGGACCGGCTGCGATGGGTTGAATCAACAGCTCAACGGATATGCAAAGATCTGTCCAGGAGAGTACCAGCTGTCGGCATCACCCCAACATGATGTCAATATAATTGATGGTTAAAAAAACAGCCAGCTGGTATCTACTCAATGACAAATGAATAATCAGTAAATATTTAAATGTGGCATGCTTATGGATAAAATTGATGTCCAACTGCTGGTATGCCAAATGCAGTAGTTTTCATCTACCTGCAGGGGAATCGATAGAACATACCGCCTTGGAACCTGTTCATGACCCTTCCGCAAGATCGGAGATCGAACGGAAATCCAGAAATATCATACACCAAGCATGGGGCATAAGCGTAAGTCACCAAGCATAAGCATAAGTCTGCTAGATATCCGTGATCTCACAACCACTAGTGGATATGTACACTTGAGAAACATCGTTGTTTCCTGCATCGATTGGTTCGCCAACGCTCGCATTTATCTGGTGCCATCATCACCAAAATCACGAGGAGGCAGGCTGAGCATGGTTGACCTTGACATTTGACGTCCCTCGTAAGCAGTACGGAAAACCCCTCAGGAAAATCGGAGATCCTGGTGACTTGATAAAGATTCTCACCATGGGTCATCAAGACCCAAAACATATCCAGCCATAAAACACCCTACAACCATGAACCAACTAGCTTTTTGGCCTCTGCCCATAGCGATTTGGAGCTTGGTGACCAATTTGGAGCTGGCCAATATTGACCCAGTTCGAAAAGCTTAGATAAGTTGAGTTCAGGAAAAAGAACCTGAGCAAGCTGACTGCCAACTTCAACTTCAATCAAAGTCAATGCAATTCAATCGACAAACCAATGGATCGAAGCCAACCATCCGACCCAAACAGCCCAACTGTGCGCGGTTCTCGCAAGGCACACACGTACGCGGTTGCTCTGCGGCCCTTCTCAAGTTGCTCACCGTCCGACTGCGATGCAACTCACTGCGGTCGCCTAGGAGGAGCGCAGGACGCAGGATGATGTATTTGCCGGTGGTCGCTTTTGGTGGTGGTGATGCTTATTCTTCGAGATTGTAGTTGTCCTCCTTGCACATTAACAATGTGATCTAGATGCCAGGATTGTGTAGTTGAAAGTGACTAGTGCCGTAGACCTTGAACCCCTGGCGGCACCCATGCCAGGATTCTGATTCATGATGCTATTGCTCTCGTTGTAGTTGGTGTTGGGTTAGAAGTACTAACCCCCAAAACAAATGATCCACCTCCTTGACCTTTAACAATCACATGATCATGAGATGTTATGATGGCTCATGGCTTCAAACATTGGGAACGAAAGGCACCAGCAAGTTCATCTTGGTTTAGCTAGTGTCTTAGGTTTCAAAAACTGGAACGAAACCACTTTTTGATGCCAAGCCAGTTACAGTTTGGTACCTAAACCAGTTAACACCACTTGAAGCATGGGGATCTTTGTGCTAAAACAACCAGTTTCCAGTGCTTGAAACTTTTGAGCCACTCCCATGTGCTCCCACGCCGCGCCTGGCAAGTCCGAGACCTCCAGGAACTCCCACTGCTCCGGCAGCAGCTTGGCTGCCTGCATGATGCGCACCGCGCCACCGTCCTCGGTCTCGTCGATGATCAGCTTGTAACGACAGGGCTCGTAGGTGGCATCCTGGACCGGCAACAGGACTTGTCATGTGCGACCTATGACCACTGGTGTTGTTTGTGACCTGGAAATTATCAGAATTCTGGTGGTTTTTGGTGATCTGGCCTCCAAAAACAGGACCGGATCTGCAGAAAAAACACGTGCATGCGTGGGTGTGTGTGTGTGTGCATAAGTGGTGTACACACAAGCTTGACAGTCTTTCCCATTAAAAAGCAATAATCATTCATATTGGTGTAGGTGCACTCGATGTGTGGACAAAATCTCAATGGTTGCCTCCTTCGCGGCTCAATCCTGGTCAGCAACCAGCCCATCAAGCAATCCAAGAACTTACCGACCTGCCAACCCATCAACAAAAACGACAAACGGCCGACGCAAAAAAACGCAACGACAACAACAACCAGGACGACCACCCGCCGCACCCCACCAGTCGCCCCACGCACCTGCAAATCATCAGGGGGCAAGTCATCCAAGGCTTCTCGCAGAACGTCCAGGGTGCTGCGCAACTGCGTAGGGTCCGGTGCAGCAATGAGGCCGTGGGTCTGTTGGCTCAGATGCCGAAAGAAGATCTCCAGCAGCCGTAGGAAGTCCTGGTGGGGATGGGCTGGCCCTGGGAGCTGGTGATTGCCCTGAGGTGCCCTGGTCAACCAAGGTGGTTCTGGTCCCAAAAGGCGTGCTGTGAAATGGGAATCCTTTCACCTGGTGGAGTTGCATGTAACCCCACAGATATGCTGGATAGAACTGGCACTCCTACCAAGTTTCAACAACTAGTCTCAAACTCTCAAGCAATGTCAACCTGGGATCGGTCGATTCTAGTATTCCTGGTCGTCTAATGACAAGGGTGGTCCAAAGAAGCACGAAGAAATCCCAGAGAAACTTGACTCCCGCGATCAATAGGGTGGCAGCGATGACTTTAGGCCGACAAACCGTAACCTCTGATGTTGTGACTGAGGTGGAAGGTGGCTTTGGATTCGCAGTGGCGCTCCCCCCAACACTGTCGGGGAGCCTTTGAACATCTTTGAACATGGGATATCCAGAAAGCCTCTGCCTACGAACTGCCAAGTTTTCCTGCAATAAATGATTGTGCTTGCTTGCCGTTACCCATCATTTACATACACACTGAATAGTGCTGTTTTGATTCTGTGGCATCTTCCAACAATCGAATTCTTCCCCTCCGTCAGGCCTCCTTTTTGAGGCCTCCAAAATTACGTTCCAGAGCCTCGGGACTGAGACACATTGACGATAGATTGATAGGACAACTTCAACCCAACAAAAATGGTGATCGAATGTGATCAAAACGAAAGGCAAATCAACCACCAGCGAATGATCATGATGGTTGAATACTGGTTTCCTTCTCGAAGTTGCGAGCTGAAAATGGCGATGTTCGAGAGTCAGCCAAGTGGTTGGGGGGCCTACTTTAAAGACCTTGCCTCTGAGCACTGGTAGAACCCTCCTGTCATCTGATTCTATAGTTGGTTCATTGCTAAGGGGTGTGTTGCATTCCCAATTTAATGGGTTAAACATATCAACTGGGTACCCCCAGGGGGAGGCTAACACAGCGAGCAACCACTCTCTTGTCGTTGAATCAGAAAGTCAATGGCAAAGGCCCCAGCGTTGCAAGAAGGTTAGCACAGCCATGGGAGGGATTTCAGCTTGACTCGGGCTGCAAACAGGGTTGCAACCCACTTGCTCAGTAGGATGAAACCTCAAGTACTGAAGCAAGGTAGCTCACACTGCTTCCTCTGTTTGATGTTTGGATGAGATGGGCAATGGTCGCGGTTGAACAGGGGAATGTACCACCTGGATATACCATTTGGCAGGGGGTTCTTCGGTCGAGAAGCTTGCAGAACAACCTTCTGCGTGGCCATTCCACTCTGGATATGGTCATGCCGACGCAAGTACCTGGCAGAAAGTCACATCAGCAAGCATCACTGTCGATAAAGCGTTAAAGAAGCATAGCAGCGAGTGCTCAGAATTAGCTTCATAATCAAGCGTCATTTAGTGTTGTTCCCAATGACAGCATAATCCCTTCAATCATATGTTGGCTGCTCGACTAGGGCAAGCCTCTTAAACCACACCTACAACATCTTAATTAAATGCCGGGACCAACCGGCAGACCAAGCAACCCCTGCATGGCACAGCAGATCCCGCGACCTGAGGCAATGGTGAAAATCTCTGAGGTGGAACATGCTGAAGGCGTTATTTTGGTCCTGCCAGAGACATCGCGATACAACGAGTTACCCCAACATGAGCGGTCACTTTGCCCAAGGCGACAACCAAGAAACCCGGTGGTGTCATCTCATGAATCATTGCAGGTTGGCAAAGCGCGGTAAGTGTTCGGGTGATGTAGCACCAATACATTACTGCTAAAAAACATTAAGACACCGTCCAACTCAGATTCAGGAAATGGGAGATCCAGCTGTGAAATCCTTAATCTTTGATGGTAAATAAATGTAAGTAACAGCCCCATTTGTGGTTAAACTGACGGTCGTTTCTTAAGAGCTGCATCCACCTTTGACCAAGAATGCTTCATTGCCAGCTGGCCGAGCAGCAATGACTGCCCAAGGGCGGCCCCGGGACTCGCAGAGTTGGTTTCTTCTATTTTTGTTTCATGAACAAATATGAAAACACAAGGGAATTATCTTCAAACACAAGCAAATTGCCAAGTGGTTGGCATATAATCTGCTGCCGAAATTGGGAGTGTTGAAGCGCACGCAGTTTCCAAAAAGGAAAGCTTTAATGTGAGATCCTCTGATTCAGGGACGAAGCAGATTTGTGGGCAGGTCAACTTGACTTCTCACCACTGTCAATGGCTGAACTCCCCTAGGAAACTAGCTCTGGATCAACCCTGTACCACTGGAAGCGGATACTCTGTCTGGTACCACCAAGTTCGAGCGGAAGCCTGAAGTATAGGACTGGGAGAAGCAACAATCATTATAGATCATATAATTACATCATTATCAATACCCGGATGATTGGTATAGTGTTGACTCATACTGTACCAAATGAAGCCCAACTTGATGCATGCTCGCTTGCAGATGAAACAGGATAATTATATCATAATTAAGAGAGGGAAATGATCCCGACTAGAAACCTGCTTCTTTGCAAGCTGGAGGTCTTGGATGGATGTTGAGCGATAGATCTGCTTGACAACGTCGGTGTCCAAAAAAAGACAGGCAACCCGCGATAGATAATAACAAGTCAGACAAAACGATAGCTGAGAAAACAACTACCAACTACTCCGCCCATGATGGTTTGTCCATCAACAAGGTGTAGATTAAATTACAGTAGATCAACAGCAAATTAACAGGTATTGCGGGGGTGGATAGAATCCCGCATTTGGATGCATTTGGGGGGTCTTGTTGGTTGGTTGTTGGTTGTTCCTCCTAAGGTTCACTGGTGCGATGCCCGCTTCCCTTACCACTTCCAGCATCAGAGAGACCCGGAAAGCTGCTCTCCTTGGACTCGGAAATCTCTTGGAAAGCACCGCCTGAGAAGGTTGGCAGGGCAAGTTACATACCTGGTAGCTCATGCATACTCATCCGAGGGCTTTCCTTACAAATATTGACCGGTAGCTCCACTTCCATGTCATGTGTACACATATATGTATTGACAAATGGCAAATAACTATGTAATCAAATAAGACTGACCCTGTTCAGGCAAATTGGGATCATATATCACCAAGAGTGGAAATAAGAAAATATTTACTGTAGCAGCCAATGTTGGCTGCCCAGACATATGTGTTCTGGTGGCATTGGCTCCATATCTTGTTTGTGTGACACCAATGGACAAATCAATGGATGGTCGCGCAAGTGAATTCGCTGATTTTATAACATCATATACCGTTCATATACCGTATACCCTATGGTAATCCAGTACCCGGTTGTTTTTCTATGTGCGAATATCATTTACATTGCAATTAATAGATGCTGGTGTCTTTGCATAAAATAACCTCTTAATTAAAACTATCTGACGGATTGGCTCAATCCCTGTTTGTTGAGAAGGAATCCCAGATCCTTGATTTTGCAGCCCCAGGAAAATGGCCAACCGGTACACCCAAGATATGTTCAACGATCACCATCGCTTGTTGCTCCAATCACTCACCACTGTGGGTCCATCCTATGGTGGGTCTGTCCCAGCTATTGATTGGACTGTTTCGCTCCCCGGTCCCTACCAGGTTTACCTCCAACCGAAGCCCTACAGGATGTGCAGGAAACCACCCAGCGCAAGCTGCAGTTTCTCCAAGTCACAGAAGCCTTTGACCATGGACAAAGAGGCGGGGTCTTCCAGGCGGACCCCAAGGCACACCGAGGCCAACAACCTGGGAGCGCTGTCCATCATGGGTTTCCAAACAAGTCATTGCGTGAAGACGCTGAACATTCGGTGAGCACACAATATATGGATATTGACAGGATACCGCTGCTCAACAACGACGATCATGACGACTATCATGGGCCCATCTGGGTCCACTGGGTTGAGCCGGGGCTGGGCGTCTGTTGCAGATCTGCGACTTCAACTTCTATTGCTGTTTTCTGAGGGGTTGGTGGAGGGGTCTGGTGGCAAGGTAGACACCCGTATTGAAAATCTCTATGCATTAGAGATACGGAAACCAATACGACCGGTGACAACTCATGGACATTGGCTTCCAGAAAAACTCCTTGCAACTGTTCATGCTGGTTCTTTTGAACTCAAAGAATCCAAAGAGTAGATGGATATCAGACCATGACTAAAGAGTCAGGCGTAGCATCGCAGTCATACACTTGTCATACACCCATCTAGGTGTCAGCTGCAGCTGTTCAAAGGGAATGTGTTTCCTTCAGGAATTTCTTGCTTCCTGGTCTGTAATATCTATCATGGAAGAACGCTATGCAGGGCTTTCAACTTGAAATACAACTTTTAACTGCCTTTTTTGAAGTCCAGATGCTCTAAGTCATCTTCGTCTGCTTTGTCTCGAAAGACTTGTAGGCATCTGTTCCGCTTTGCAGCATCCAAAGGCTTGTTGGCCAACAAGCAACAGAAGATGCGGCCTCGGAACTAGCAAAGCGGTGGTCCTGTCTCTTGCATTTTCAAGCGAGCTGTTTAAGATACTGGTTTTAGCTATCAGGAACAGTGACACAAGTGCTCATTAGCGATTCTTGATAGTGAACTATCAGTAATCCGCTATCAGTTTTTGGTTGAAGATCAGTTTTCGCAAGGTAGTCCCATTGCGGTGTCCAAAAAGAACCAGCTGGTGGAACCACTTACGACAATCACCCAAGGATTTGGGCCAGTACTGACTTGTGGTGTTTCGCCACTCTGCCACGAATGTGGACAGGTCTATAGTTTTTTCACTGGTGCTGCATAGCCATTTCGGCGGATATGATTGTGCTCGACCCATGTGAAGTTCTACATGCAAACATATTCACACTGGTACGTACATAATTAAAATATAAATTGGTACCTTATGCTCATATAACCCTGGGTTTCGAACTAAAAATCCCCAAAAGTCTTCAACAAACATGGCATTACTCTGCTTCGTCTTCAGCTCTTTCGCGGCTGGTAGACATCCTGGAGGACTGAAGCAGATCAGCTTTTCCCATGCAGTGTTTTGCTAAGCCATTGGGGACGCCCTGGGATGGGTGGTTTCCCACCTAACAGCTTCATCCTGGTGATGGACAGGCGCAGCCAAGGATCCATCATCAATCCAGTAATGGATCGCCTTCAAACTCTCCACCTTCTCTTTGGGTAATCCCGCCTCATCCAGAAAGACGACTGGACGCCTTCCGCCATCCTCGCAGCAAAACACAGGTGCTGTTGATGTTGCTGTCGATGTTCAGTACTAGTAGCAGCAGTCATTGTTCTAGTTGTAGCAAATAGTTGCTGTTTTTGCTCTTGCTCGTGTGCTTGTGGTTCTAGTTGCTATTGTCGGTCTTGTTGTTGCTGTTTGTAGCTTTTTGTGTGGAAGCTGGAAACCGATGTCTATCATCAAACCCCCGGAAAAAAATAGAAAAAAGAAGGCAAATCATGAGTTGAGCGTTCCAATTCACACGGCGCAAATCCCTGCATGGAGGGACGGCTTCCGCCTCTGCAACGCAATTCAGAACACATCTTTTAAACAACTTGATCAACATCAGCGAGCCGAGTAGCAAAGGCAAATCAATGCGAAGTTTCCAGCTAGAGCTGGTGCTGTTTCCAGCTGGCTTGACACCCCACTTAGGTGTGGTGTCATTGATATGGGTCTTTCGCAAAATAGGGGATCCCTAAAATCAACGAGACATCATCTAAAACAGGAAGATTTGGGGCTCCCTTATTTTGAGAAGCAGCCATATGAATGTATAGTCCACCATCGTGGGCAATCCAATGGCGCCCCGGAATGATGCTTTCCCTTCACCACCGCAACTGGAGCCCGCTCCTCGACATCGTATCGTTGCTTGGCTCGCAGGGCACTTTCAAAGACCTCGCGGTGTGACCCAAAGGGTGATGAATCGCAGGGCCCCGGACGTGTTGGTGGCCATTGAATTCATCACCACACATGTGGTGACCCATGGTGGTGACCCATGAACCATTGCTAAATCAACCATGGTTCATCAAATGATTCTGAAACATCGTTGATTTGAACAATGGTTCATTGAATTTGAATGATTCTGAACTATAATGTGAATCATTGCTGCCATACCGCAAAAGAACACGAACCAATGTGCACATTAATTAAACAGTAAACCATCGTTAATCAAACAGTTGGTTGATTGGTTACGTAATGGTCGATTTTGATTGCCCAATCACGATGGACTGGTTTCTGACGTGCAGAATCATTATGAATGATTCACACGTAAGTATTGATGTCAGGGCTCACCCCGCAGAAATTGAACAAAACAACCAGACAACCCCGGCAAAAAATTGACCCACATAACTCCAAGTTCTCAACCAACCCCTTGAATGGACGAACCCGCAAGGGGCAGGAACCTTCCATCCTAGCCTATTCATTTCCAGCAAAAAGAAGGAGAATGGTACAAGTCCCAAAGTTTGAACATCCCTCATTTCCCGCAAAAAAAGGGAACTACATGTCCCTTTAGTTCCCAAGTTTCAAAGTCACTTGTGCCCTCCAAAACTAAAGAAAAACAATTCCTTTCAAATATTGAGGTTTCTCAAAATAGGAAACCCCAAAAAATTGTTGATGTACAACTGTATAAATGATCAAGAAAGGATGATAACTGGGGGCACCCTCAGCTGTTGAGAAACCACCAACCCTCAACAACCAAAAAACACCAACACTCCGATCGCCTCGTGGATCTGATGTGACGTGCTGTCTTTGGAGCACTGATATCGAAACACCGAATTCGCTACGTCACCTGAGCCGAGCGTTGTTGACATCAACCTGCCTGGTTGGTGATGGATATTGATGGTTGTGTTGGTAGTTCACTGATGGCTAAGGGGTATCCAATGGTTGATAACCATCATCAATACCCGATCAAAGATTCATCAAAACATCTTTGGGATAGCATTTGGTTAAAAAATTATGGTTCAGTAGGCCCAAAGACTCAAAATTAGAAGAGTTCAAAAAAGAACCCGAAAAATCTGTGTGGAGTGAACAAAGTCAGCAAGCTTGATGCTTGATGGTTTCACAAGATCAAACATAAACAATCTTCATGGTTGAGGCATATCTTCATCTACTGGTCAGTGAATCATGGCAGTTGGGTGAGGATTCACAACCATTCACAACCAAGGCTAGAGTGAACTGCCGGCCTCACGCCGAAAACATGCCTTGGCAAGTGGCTGAAGTGTCGGAAGAATTGAACGGAATTCGCGCCCCTCAACACGCTCGTGGCTTTGTTGACCGCCAAAGTCTTCCCTGTTCCAGGCATCCCCACAATCATCACCTCAGATGACCCGAATCTGTCGGCAGTTACCAACCAGACCTGGGGCTGTCCGCAACTCAGAACCCTTTAACATTTCCAAATGATCCTGTTCCAAAGCTGATTGGTTGGTTCCTGGGGCGGGATATCAAATGAGCCCCTATGCACGATCTCCAGTTCGATTTTGAATCCAGTCATGACTTGGGGCTGCCACCATAGCAACACCTTCCCCCTACAAGAATCCAACCTGGAAGATGGAAATCACCGGATTTCCATCAACAAAAATAATGGCTTCATGTGGCTGGGGTTTTCCACATCACGTTTAGTTTCGCAGTGCTCTTGTTCGGCCTCGCCATCCCTAACTGTCCCCTGCTTGATCGATGAGTATTCACATCCTGGATGATGACAGTCACAGACCTATATTGCAAAACTCCCTGGAACAAGACAACCACCACAACAGGAACAAAGCAACAACATTCAACCACATATTGAGTTTGGCCGCTGGGATGTTGCATTCAATGCCCACGATGATTGAGAAAATGTTCTCCTTGAGCGCCCTTGTCAAAGCGATGCCCTGTGCCAGTTCTTCATCGTCCTTGATAGGTTTGATGTACTGGTTCATTTCCTGGCAAGTCCACTGAGAGGTGTTTCAAGAGCTGGATATCTACCATTGAGTGAACGGGCACTCCTGGTAGCTCCTGGCCTCACTCCCCTATTAGAGCAGGATACCCCTGGCTCTAAATCGCTCCCAACCAACAGCTAATCTTTCTGGTAATGGTCATGGTTAATCACAATCAATAGGGGTTGGTCAAGTGGTTCATAGTTGGAGCATCTGGGGTTACAGGAACCACCTTCGAATGAATCCAACACCTGCCAAAATCTGCTTGAGTGAAGGGCCAAGGGCATACGGCAACTATGACAATTGAATAACAAACATGGTCACTAAAAATGGAACAAGAGTGGTGGTGGCAACACACCAATGTCATTGAAAGAATCGACTGTACAGATCATACATGGAATGTTTAAAGAACAAGAGCTGCATGAGAAATGGCGCTATAAACAGGCAGTCTGCATCTAATCAACGTTGGCTGAGAACTAGCGGTGCTGAAAATGCCATCTTTATTTACTGCATCAAATGATAGTGCTTACTGCCAAAGTGGTGATTCATCAATATTGCATGCCTCTTTTTTGAAACAAAGGAGATGACCAGAAGCTGGAGATTGCTCAGGCTGTTCTACAGGGGGTCCTCCATGAGCACTTGGGTCAATTCCAGGCTTTGCTGCGTTTCTTCCGCTTGGATGCCTGTATAGTGCATCTCAGTGACCTGACTCCGACTTGGGAAACTGCAGAGGAATGGTGTGAAGAAGGACAAACATGGCAGTCTTGGAAGAACCTGATCACCTTCAACAATCCAATCCGAAGTGCGGTAACAAGGAGTTGGAGCGACGCTATTTGGGAAAGCACTGGTGACTCGAAGCACATTTTGCTAGAGGCAACACCCATGCAGGTGGGGAACTTCACGTGACAGCTAAGTGCAAAGCTTCTGATCAGTGTTCGTCGCTGAAGTGCTCAATTCTTTGGAGGCTGAAAGATGCTAGAAGGACAAACGCGAAACTCGGATACACCCCACGTTTCTCTTCAATTGTGCAGTGGATTTTGATGAAATGGCACTCCACCCCACCAAGAACTATGACGGTGAAAAAGCTGAACCACCCCGTTGAGAGAATCGAACTGATTTGAGTCCTGCCCAATTTGTTGATTTGCCAACAACATCCTGTTTTAGTCATTGGTTTCCCACCAGAGTTCATTGGAAAATGATTGTCAACCAATACTAGCCGTTGTGAAGCATGGCTACCACCAGTCGGTCATGAATACCCTTATCAACTATCAAGCAATTCACCAGTTGGCTTCTGTCTGTAAGTCCTTAGTACTCCCAGGTGCTTTCTGGTGTCCCCAACGTCAAAGGGATGATGTTCATTGGTTGGTGAGTAGCCAGATGTTTCTTCCTAGAGTGATACCCCATTCAGGTAAGTTGACGGGATAAGATCCAGGCTCTATGTTTTGATCCCACAAATTAGAACATGACGATGGCCTGGTTGCTTGCTATCCCGTATTGTAAACTTGTAAACTTATGTTTAACATGCCTAAGCATCATTTGCGATTGTGAATCCTTGTGAAGCATATTGTTAACCGTGATTGACCATAGGTTGCCATTGGCTACCATTAAAAATCAGCACAGGCAACAGGGGCTTGGCCTCTTTGACGAAGCGCTCCCTCTGCTTGTGGTTCCTGAGCTTTGCAAATGGTTCTTCCTATGCCGGGGAACCCCTCAATCTGCGAAGTGTGCGCTCACTTTGGGGAAGTCAATTATCAACTCTTGAATAATTTCCCCAATGATGACCCCTGGTTGCAGTGATGTTCACAGGTGTTCAGTCTTAGTTTCGAAATATGTCAAGAATCAACGCCCGACAACCAAACCTCACACCAGTGAAACAACATGAACTGCTGATGACATCATCGATCTTTCAACTACTGTACTGAAACATGACTGAAACTGCTAAATGATCTACCACTTGCAATAACTTACACACTTGGCCCATTTCAACATCTGCTTTCTGAGGTTCACCCACATTGAAATACCCCTTGAAGCCCTACGGAAACCTGTTGAAGTGGCCGTACTCATTCGCCTGAAAAAACTTGGAATCCATAAGAAGTGATCAGCGGCGAAAGCCCATGAAAGCCCTCTACGCACTTCCCAAGCATAATATTTACCCTACGTTTACATGATTGGACACTGATGTGATGATGATGATGATGATGATGATGATGATGATGATGATGATGATTGATCAACTGGTGAGTGGCCAATGAATTGACTTTTTTTGACTTTGAAACTATCTGAGGGCGGTACCCGCTAGCATAGGCTAATGAATTAGCCTGATGAAAAGGTTAGCATTCAGAACTGCTGGTTCGCGGAAAGTCCTGGTACCGAACATCCACCCCTCAGTAAAAAAACTATTCGCGTGAAACCAAGCATGACCATGGGACTGGTCATGACTTGGAACGCCCAAATCATTGAGTTCAGCTTGTCAATTCCTGGCTGGACCGAGGTAGGCCTTCTTCAAAACACTTGGAAACATCAGGCGCTTGTTAAAAAGCTGACAAGAATAGTGTCTTAGCCAATAATAATCTATATAACATGTTTGCTTGTAAACAGCTCTCGTGTTTTCCCGTCGGTTCTAACAAATCAAAACCCGATTGGGGCGGAACAAAAAAAACTGATCAAGAACCAGTGCAGCCAAGCTTCAGACCGAGAAAGTAGGCAACACCAAGGGCCAAGAGAAGAGCACGTGCCAAGCGGCATCGGTCAGATGCCTCTGATGCACTGTAGCTGCGACGCCAAAAGAAATCCAAGAGAGAGACCTGAGTGCCAAGCACAGCCAAGTGGCTATCTCCAGCATGTACAGGATATGAGATGAAACGTCGGTTTTGACTGAGAGTGACTTCCTCTGGGCCATGATACACACTCCTGCAAAATCTATGCCAGGCCATGGCAAAGAGGTACTGTAACCCAAAAATATGGAGAAAAATAAAAGATGTTCGATTGAATCATGAAAGACACCCATTATTTAGCTGGAAAATCATCTTAATGTACAGTGAATGGATTTCATGCCAATGTTGTATATACATTATGATTTGAATATAGAGCAGTTCTGATGTATCACAATGTTCGATTTCAGCTATTACTTTATCATTAAAGACATGAGCATAGACGTCTTCACAAAATGAGTATAGACTCTCGCGACACCTTGTTTGTTGTGTCAACAATGGGATTGCTGTCTACCAGATTGCTCCACGTATGGATGATTTTTCAACCTGGACGTCCCAGCTGTAAGCGTTCAGGAGGCAGAACCTGAAGCAATGGATAATGCCTGTGTATATAGATAGGGTTTTTAAAAGAAAAAATATGGAAAAGTATTGATAGCATCAGCCAAATTTATCAATCAATAAGGAAAATGAAGAGTAACGACGTAATAATTTCGCGGTAGAAACACATAGAATACTTAGAAAACTGCCATGATATGCCATGATCAAAGCAAAGGCAAAATACGGGGAGAAAAACTACAAGAGCCTTGCCAGCCACCCCAGAAACAGCAGCAACATACCAGATAGCCGGCATATGACAGAGAACAAATGCAACACCACCTTGAAACGTTGCATGCAGCTCGGCTCATTGTATTGGCGCCAAGTAGACATGCACAGCTGATGTAAGGCGTGAATTGTTTAAACCGCTCCCATGTTTGCGCACTTCCATATGTGCTTCAATAACAGCTGCGATGCGAAGGGAATCACGTTCAATAAAAGTCATCCATGTGAAAAAGCGAAAGGATAACCACCTTCGCTTGAAACCATTGACGAAGCCACCAAATGCTGTTGGAACTCCAACTTTGAAGCTGAGGCAACAGAAACAACAAAAGAAGGAAAACCCAAAACAAAAGGAAACAAAATGTTTCACTAGGTGTAATTGTGACCCATCATGAATCAACTGCTGAGTTGATTCAATGATAATGCATAAGCCTTGGTTTTCAGTACTTCTCAATTAGCTTCACCATTGAATCACTACTGAAATGGGCTGGTCACTTCTTCGCCCAATGGGTCCATTCACTCCCAAAATTACTGACCGAAATTCACTAGTGAACCCAAAATTTCACCTTTTTAAATTCTCAGCCATTGAGTCCCCCAACCCTTCGTTGGTCCAATGAGCCACGGACCACCAAGGTGCCACCCGGATGATGTCGCGCTGCGACACCGCCGAAGCCGACTGGAGCTCACGGCGCATGAACTGCTGAGCCGCGGCAATGGTTCGCGCGAAACGCGGGAAATCCTCGGGGCCCCCGACGGTCCAGCCATGCGCTCTTGAAATGATTTCACCTAAAAGTGACAAGCTCAAGTAAGTAAGCAATATTGATGCACTCATGTACAAGTGCTGGTGAGCCGAGGTCATCGTGCAAATGTGGACAAATGCGCGCTCATTCATCAATAGCAGCGTATCTAAAACGAAGGTAAATACACATCTAATCATTTTGAAGTGTGTTGATGTAAACGAACTGTGGATAAGACAATATAGGTTGCGGCCTAGGTGGGTGATAATGCCTTTGCGAAAATGCAGAGAAGTTTTGGATGTGCGCCCCAGTGTATGAGTATGCATACACATGTGCTGTCCGTTGTCTACCGACATATATGCCGCTTAGATATCGGTGCACCTGCATGTATGTCATCCTTCTGCATATGCAAAGGGCAACATATTCTTTTAACCCTCCACCCTATTTTTCTACCCCCCCCACGTATTTTTCACCCCCCCTTTTGAAACCCCAAACATATTTTTTCGACCCAAAAATATTTGCTTGACCCCCGGCCATTTTTATTTAAACCCCCGCATCTCTGCTTAATCCTACCAATTTCTTTTATTTTACCACATTGGGTTAATCATACAGTATCACAAACGGCTGACGCATTAAAACAATGAACATTTTGGACACTCTCAATTCACTTAGCTCATAGCCCTACTGTTGGGGCGCAGCGCGCAGTGAAAAAGCGTGAGCGCTTTCAAGACCTGAAACCATTGACTGCCCCAAAGCCCCAAACACAGCGCTACTTGACCCCCTGCGCTACACGTCACATGAACGAATCTGAAATTGAGACCCGTCTATAAGGACCTGGATTGCCGCACGGCGCCCGGCATGCACAAAACAGCTCAACGGGTTCGGTAGGAAAGTTTCAGTTTGTTAACGTCAGCCAGAAAATAAGCACAGGTCTATGGAAGTTGGATGAATACAAGTATGATGCATTTAACTGTAACATCACCAAAGGTACAATGGGTATATCGAGCCATCGATAGTCATGACAACTGAAACAATTACATTGTGAAGCCAGGAGCTGAGCTGAGGTGATGACAGGCACCGGCCAGTCAGCCTAGGGAGTTGCAGACTCAACATTGGTCGACAATTGCGAGGCTTGGCAAGGAATAGTGGCAACTGATGGTCAGCTACCAATTCATACGGGTGATCAAACCTGGTTAATTGCGGCGATTAGGAATGGTGAATCATGGTAGTGGTATCTTTCACTGCTATATAGAATGCAAGTCAAAAGTAAACACGCATCTTCTATTACCGGTTGATGGTTCTAAGCCATCCCAAGACACATGAATCAATCAACCAACTATTCCCAAATTTGGAAAAAAAGACATGTTGAAAAACACCAACCGCATTTAGGGCACTAGATCCTATTCATTTTTTTGGTCCCTATTCATTTTTTCATGCCTATCCTCCACATTCAGCCTTTGATATTCACCAAGGTGAGAGCTGGACAACAATGTATCCAACAACCTGGCTTGTCTGGGCTGCCCAACCTCGTCGTCGGTTTCCCAGAAGGATCCGGTAGGTTCTGGAACCTCCGAATCTGGGGACGTCCCTTGCCAATGGTCGGGGACGCAGCTACGTCACGGTTGATCTGATGTGTTAAGTCATTCCGTCTGGTTGGCAACACCTACTTGGTCATGGGAAACATCTTTGCATGAATCAAACCTTGTATATATTTACATATACATTCAGACGCATGCTTAGGTGAAAGCATGCGGCGCATCATGTTCTATCCTATCGTATAGTATCGTATGTGTTGTTTTTTGAATTGTATCACATTCTATCGCATTCTGTCAGCCCCTGGAAACGGTTTTGATAAGTATGGCATTGCACCAGTTCAGTAGTTGAGTTTTCTCGCGCGGGCCTCAGGTTTGGCTAGCAGATACATTCTATCGCATTCCAACAACAACATGTGGCAGTTCGCAACGGTTGCCTCAATCATGACGCAAAAATATGTAAGCTCATCCGCTATGCAATAATTGTGGTTGGCAAATAGCGCTGCGCATTATCATCCGCCACGCAATAGTTTCGCTTGATATACCGCAATTAGGGATGTCCCGTGTTGTTTCCAGATTGCTTTGAGCGCCTTCCTATGAGTGGAAATGCCGCCCAGCAGCCTCCGCAGGCGTTGGCCAGCAGGCGCGCACATGTTCGGTAAGGAACAAAACAAGACCAAGGTCCAAACGTTGTTCAATCTGGGCCTCAGAGGAAGGATACCTGTTAAACCCGTCGCTCACGGTTGGGATTTGAGCCGGTTTCGGGAGCTGGTGTCACGATGCCAAAAACTCCAAATCGTGGGTCATCCCCTTCCGCATTCGGGTGAACCCCCAAGAGGCGGGCGCTGGTATACCTTGAAGGGTTAACTGTTCACTTCGACCGTACAGAATTAACTCACTTAGGTCATACGGTCACTTAGATCATACTTCGGTCCCTGAGACCCAACTACACCGGTCACTCAGACTATAATCCTCACTTGCAACCTTGAGGTCCCAGAAATCGTTTTATGGACAACACACTTGGTAAGCCCAACAAACGATTCTTTTGGCGCTCCAAAAACCTTGAGGCGAATAATCAATCATGCAAAAAGCATTATTGATTCCCCAGTAGGGTAAAACTAACCTGTCTCACGACGGTCTAAACCCAGCGTGAACAATCCGACACTTCGGGACTTCTGCGTCTCAATGATAGGAAGAGCCGGCATCGAACGATGTCTTTCGTCGACCAACTGACTGAGCTCCAGGCATGGCGATGAAACGAAGAACAGGCAAAAGGGCTGTAGGGTGCGGAGCTGTAGGGTGCGGTGCGGTGCGGCGAACGTGGTTCTGCATGTTGTGGCGGCTGGTGTGGCCGTACATGCTCAACGTATTCTTGTGGTGCCCCGAAGAACTGAAAAACAACCCACAAGAGTCCCCATCTCACTATGTTTTGGCTTTTACGAAAGACCTGGCCAACCAACTGAGCTCAAGACTGAGCAGCCATGCTTGCACGAAAGGACCTGCACAGCTTCTACCGGAGCTCAGTGCTGAACATGGACCGGCAAAGATTTCTATCTGAAAGGTACGCACCAGGTATTAGCTCGCCAGCACTCTGTTATTGGTGATGCTACGACCCTATGTCCATGGGCTACGCCCATGGATGGTTGTTGAAGATCAGCAGATTCTGTTGTTGATGGTTGTTTAGTAATGTTGATCGTTGACTCACGATGCTGCATCCTGGATCTTTGGCGTTGCTTCATGGTCAAATCGATGTTTTATGACGTTGATTTAAATTGGGGCCATCCCGCATGAGGATTGGACATTCCCAGCCATGACATTGCTTCACCAGCGACCATCGACCAAGCAAAATCTAACCACATTTCTCACCACTAGTTGCCAACCATCAACCTGAAACTCAATACCAACCATCATCGACCATCACAAACCATCACCATTAACCAGCTGATATACTCTACGGTGCTAAAGTTGACCATCAAATGACCCTCGCTAACCATCAAATAACAATCAAATGGCCATGGCTAACCATCACAAACCATCATTTCACGGTTGTGGTGGTTAATGATGCTTATCTGAAACAAAACCCTTTTCAACCTCATGTCATAGGTTATCACCTAACCATCGCCACCATTTCCAATGGTTCACCATCCTTAAACCTCAACGAAAATCACCAGCGTCACCAAGGGCTGCACCTCGAGAGAAAGTAGAGAGGGTTTTAAAGAAAAAGTTGAGGCTGATGCTGAATCAGAAGGTGCCGGGCACGGGGTGCACGCAGGGTGAAGGGGGGCTGGTGATAATGGTGGGTAATGGTGTCTCAAGATAGGGAGCCCCCCAAAATGGCTGGTTTCTTACTATAAAGAGACGTGGCGTGGTGTTGGTGTGGTGTGGTGTCTGGTGTTGGGGTTGTTGGTGGTGTTGGTGTGTGTTTTGTTGGTCTGGTTTGGTGTTGGTGTTGTTGTTTTTGGTGTTGGTGTGTTGGTGTGTTGGTGTGTTGGTGTGTTGTTGTTTTTGGTGTGGTGTGGTGTCTGGTGTTGGTGTTGGTGTTGGCGTGGTGTTGGTGTGTTGGTGTGTTGGTGTGTTGGTGTGTTGGTGTGTTGGTGTGTTGGTGTGTTGGTGCGTTGGTGTGGTGTGGTGTGGTTTGGTGTTGGTGTTGGTGTTGGTGTTGTATAATTTTGTTTGGTGTTGGTATGGCTGTTGGTGCGGTGTGGTGTTGGTGTGGTGTGTTGTGGTGTGTGTGGTGTGTGGTGTGTGTTGTGGTGTGGTGTGGCGGGGTGATGCCCTCTAGGCCCAAATGCTTTCCTTATAGGCTTTTATAATCTTGTAAACTTCCCCGCCCCGGCCTCCCGCGGGTACTTCTTGTAGTCTTGTTAGTGTTGTTCTTGTTGTTGCTGCTGTTGGTATTTTTTTGTTATTGTTCATGGTCGTGGCGGCGATGGTGTGCTGGTGTGCTGGCGTGTTGCGTGCTAGTGTGTTGGTGTGTAATCGTGCTGCTCTGGCGCGCATTGGTATATTCGTGTGGTGTGTTGGTGTTTTGGCGTCTTGGCGCGTTGGTCTCTAGGTGTTTTCGCGTCTTGGGATCTGATTGCCTTGGTGTCTTGGTGACTTCGTGTCTTGGTAGTGGTGGTGGTGGTGGTGGTGGATTCGGTAGTGTTGGCGGTGGGCTATTTGCGAATTACGCAATGGCTGTGTAGCCTCATGGGGTAGCAGGGCATAGCCGATAACTACCCAGATGGAGCTCATTGACAAAATCATGTTTGGGGGTTTAAAAAGATGGGTAGCGGGAGTCAAAAAATATGCAGCGGGGGGGAAAAACTATGCAGAGGGGTGAAAAAGTATGTCAGGGGGTCAGAAAAATATGTCTGAGGGGGGTCAAAAAGAGGGGGTTAAACAAATATGGTAAGGGGTTTAAACAAATATGTGGGGTTAGAAAAATAGGGTGAGGGGGTTTTGAAAGGCTTGTTGTGAGCGGTGAGTTTTACAAGTTTTTGGGGAAATTTTGGGGAAAATATACACTAAGTTGATGGGATTTACACTCATTACAGGAGTTTCTGCATACATGCAATGTTTGTCTCAACACAATGTTTGTCAGTTACTTTCTAAAAATCTCACAAGCATCTGAAAGCATTCAGATTAATCCAGGTTAATCTAGATTAATCCAGATTAGTCTAGATTAATCTAGATTAATCTAGATTAATCTGGAACCAAAAAAACCAAAAAAACAAAAAAAACCAAAAAAACAAAAAAAAAAACAAAAAAACCAATCATTTCCGAACTAGTTTGCAGAATATTGTTTTTTTTGGTTTTTTTGGTTGTTTTGTTTTTTTTGGTTTTTTTGTTTTTTTTGGTTCCTGGCCCTCGGGGTGTTCCTGCCAAGCCTGGGGAGTCCCGATCCTTGAAAAACAAACAAAGCCAAAGATTTGGCAACTACTCCATTCATCAAATTAAATATAAGATTTTTTCTTCCCAAATTAATCTAGTCTAGATTAATCTGAAATTTTCTTCCTTCATTACAAGGCTGGCTCTCAGCACTGGTTGTTTTCTGATTTTCTGCCTCTAATTTGGTGCTGCCTGATGAATCCTGATCCTAATATCGTTTTGTTACCTGGATCATGTTTGGGTAGCAACATGGTAATGCAAAGTAACACATGGAATATATGATGCCATGGGAAAAAATAACCACACATCAAAGAAAAAAATGTGGCTACAGCGCATATTTACTTGCTGGGGGCATACCTTGGAAACACAACAATGGTAATCAGCCTCCTCATAGTCTTAGTATTCACGAGGAGACTGCTAGCCATGAGTAAACCTACCAAAAAATATATTTTATCAAGAATAATGAATGACCATAAGCAACTATAATAACCGAACAGGCCTTCTCATTCACCCATGAAACCTTAGTAGCCACAATAATAATCATTGGTTACCAACAAACCTGATAATTATTAGTAACCACAAGTAGGTATAGAAACCATAGCAGTCATATTCATGTGTTTGGCTGGCTAGTATTTCATAACAATAGTAGTCATGGTTTGTATGATGGTTGTTCTGAATATAATCTCGTAATTTAGGCTGACTGATATGTTATGATGGTAGCCAAATGATTGGCTATGATGTACAGATATTTCTCCTAATTATTTTGAACTTGTACTTTGGCCACCATGGAAATGTCGAAGATTACCAGGAATATATATGAATATATATTGCAAACCATAATGCACATAAATTAAAAGATGTACACCACTAATTCTGAATGACCAGCAAACGGCTACTGCTATCAAATCAAAACATAAACATTTCAAAACCAAAACCAACAAAACATAATAACCATAGTTAATGAGAATAATTAGCATATATCAATGCCAAGCCTGTCCTCCTGGATGCTTTGGTAATTTAGCAGGGCATTGTATGGGTTTCTATGATTATATAAATGCTAATTTGAGGTTTAATATGGTATATATGGATTCAACCATGGGTATTTTCAGTGAATTATGGTCATTTAGTACTATTAAATATTGGAATTGTGGTTACTAGGGAATTAATCAAATGGTACCAAAATTCTTTATTTATCTATGATCAAGATTGATATAATCATTACAACCTGTG
>VSDK01003239.1:0-22296 GCA_009767595.1 Symbiodinium kawagutii | reverse complement strand
ATGCGGCCTTTCTCGACTGCAGTGAGGTCCCTCTGGCTGGTGGTGTCACCAGTGGTGACCTCAATCTTGATTCCTCTCACCACCTCATCCCATGAATCCCGGGTGATGTACACTAGGTCCCGAAGCTTCGTTGGGGTACCCAGTGCGGCGATGAGGGTATCATGGACTGGTCCTTCTGTGCCAGCCCATTGAGCTACTGCCAGAAGAGTGTCCATCCCGTTGAGTTCGTCCACCGTCGGATCCATGGCTAACCGGACCCTCGTTCAATGGACGCAGTGCGTTTGATGGGGCAGGTGTGCTGGCCCTGCGCCTCTGTTCGGTCCTGGCCTTGTTGGGTTTGGATCCCTCCGAATTTCGAAGAGTGGACCGGCCAAAGTTTTGAAAAGCAAGAGAGACGGCTCTCCGCTTAAAGGTGAACCTGAGAGCTTTGAGGACCAATCGCTCCCAAGGGTTCCGGGTTTCCAAGGATGTCACTGTGGCCCTCTTCCCACAGCTGACCCAGACGGAGTGAACCCACCAACCGAGCAAGACCCCTGCAACCAGCGATGCCGAAAGCAAGGAGGTCAAAATCCAATCCCCCGAGTCAACCCCGGATGGAATTGGACTTGCCAGTTGGCAGGATTCCCCACCTAAGGCCAATGCCATAGAAAATTGGTGGCCAATCAGTGACCCTTGAGCCAAAATGGCACCAAGGAGATCACTGGATGTGCCCACCCAACCATCCCCTCTCACTCCCCAGTTGTTACATCCACAGCTAGCTGTTCCTACCATCATCCTTATATAGAACCTATATGAGTCTTGCATGAGGTTAAATACTGTATACTATGACTTGCTATGAAGACTGTACTGTCACACACCAACCATTTCAAGCTTGTCACACCTCGTTGTACAAGTCCTCTGGCAACTGCTGCACAGCACGCCACCTCAACACGAGCATTGAAAGACTGGAGATATAGGCGGTATAGGTGTAGGATGGTTTAGGGCAAATTGGAAGAGTTGGACGGTCTACTGTAAGTGTTCACATTGGAAGCTTTTTCAAAACTAAAAAATTGATGCTTTTTCAGATTTCAGTCATCCAACAAAAGAAAAACTGCACTCTTCATGGAGAAGCTCGCAGACGTCCATGAACAAACGCACAGCTTTTGTAGTGGGAAAGGTGCCAAAAGTGCTCGTGAAAAATGAGCGAAATCTTTGGAAACTTCAGAGGGAATATCCACAGCAAAAAGGAGCCTTCTGAGGGAGACAAAGAGTTCAACAAGCAGAGCCTTTCTTATGTGCACTTTCTTTAAGTACAAGGCCAGACACAAGAATTGGATTCTGGCCTTGTATCGCGTATGTTTAGCAAATACTGCCCGTACACGTCCAAGGAGCATTCGCTCTTCCGCACGCTGTTCGTGAACCTCTCACGTGGAGCAGTGGCAACCAACTCGTGGCACTCATGGAACCACTCTGATGAAAATGAGAAGTTTATGGCCATTTGTAGAGTTTTGGCAATTGATGCATTGCATCTACGGAGAATCATCTCAAATCAGTGTTTGTAGAGTTTAGATTTGAGTTCAAGTGTGCTTGCAGAGTTTGGAGTTCAGTCAAAAAGAGTTCTGAAAGATTCTTAAAGCATCCAACAGGACAATGCGTCAAGACCCGGAAAGAAACGGGACTGCAGCGCCTTATAGATTTGGCTAGCTCTCTCGCAGAGAGTGTCAAACCTTGCTTTTGCCTCCTCATACTCGACCTCAAACTGGTGAACGAAGTCAGAAATGCATCCATCAAGCTCCATCAAGTACTTCTCTGGGCAACTGTCAACCCTTTGTTTTGAAAGCCGTGCCTGGTCTTCATCCTTCTCCTGAGTGCGGCGCGATCATACATACATTCACTGCAAATGCCGCATTTGACCGGGTCGCTTTGCATCATTCCGCACTCCTCTGAGTTTGTGTGCATGCATTGACTGATTGGGAAGAAATGTTGTGGCCTTCCTGCTGCCCCTGGTCTCTCCCGGCCCTTCCCGTTCTCTCCTCGTTTCTCCTCCTATCCCTTCCAATCCCTTCTAATCCCTTCTAATCCCTTCCAATCCCTTCGATCCTCCTCCCATCCTTATCGTCCTTATCCTCCTCCTTCCCTATTTCTTTCCCTGCAATCATCGCCTCATGGGCCCCATGGGGGCTAGACTAACTGTGGTTTGCACAAATGCTTCCTTGCATCCCAATGTCGTTCGCAAGGAGAAACAGAAAGACATGTTTCTTTTAGAATTGTTTCCTATTGGAGGATGCTCGTGCAAGTGCGCATAGTCTGAATCCTACAGCGGTAGATGAAAAGGGCAAAAGTGATGCGATCCATATGTGCATGTGCGAATAAGAACTCGTTGGTTTCCCTGCCACAGACATGAGAAGTTTCGGATATGTTAGGCGCTGGCTACCCAAGTGAAATGAGAACCCAAATGAGTAAGTTCATCGACTAAGTATGTAGCATTGCTTTGACAATGACAGGAAAACTGCCTGTCACATCTGCTGGCCCCTATAGGTGTCAGGCTTGGGGCTCTCGCGGCGAGAACACCAGATCCAAAAGGGCCTTGTTGGCAGGCAGCAATCATTCATCTGACATTCAGATTGGCTTGGGCCAGTGTGATACATCGAAAGCCCAAATCATCATTATGTACAAATGTCCTGTTTATGACGATTGTATGTCATATTTCACCATAGAGGTTTACTGCACAACATGTTACCAATAATGTCAGTAGTGTCATGCTTTATCATCCGAGGTACGTGCGTACTGTACTTGCCCACAGCTCCCTATGAAATTGCTGCATCTATCCAGCAAAAGCTTGCAAAAACAGCTGCATCGAAAGGGGCCTCAATTACACACTGAACTTGCCCTGAACTTGCTGTCCAGTTGCCTTGAACTTGCCCTGGTTTTGAAAGAATTCCCGAGTCTCTTTGGAAAGCTCGTACCTGATGAGGCATCCCAACTGTCCCAAAGCAATGCTTTGCATTTTGCAGCTGAGCTCAAGCCCTAAAACCCGCCATCACTGTAAGCCCGGGACGGAATGTAGGGAACCAGTCGCGGTTCTACCCTCGGCAAAATAACTTTGGAAATCAAAAACATACTCAAGCTAGTGAGTATACGAAACAATGACTGCTCAGTTCTGATTTTTTTGAAACACTGTTCAGGTGAGGCTTCTTGTCCCAATAGAAAACCCATCTCTGCAACATGCTAACAGCAAGGTCTACTACACATTGACAAACGCGCATGCAAGAGGACTTTTGCTGCCATTCCTCCGGATAGAAACGGTCATCTGAATCATCCGCGGCAGGCCGGCGTCTGAGGAGCTCCTGATTCCAGCTGAAATCGAACTGCAGCCAGAGATGTCAAAATTCCTGGAAGTCATCAATGCAAAGTAAGCCGCAACATGCTGTACCCCAATGTCCTCAACAGGCTTTCCCTTGCGCAAGTGAGTGTATGCTTTTCGAAATTCCTGCCCCGATATCCATCGAATGCACAAATGACGAAGCGCATGCTCTCCAAACATCTCTCTCACGAACGAAGCATGTCAAACAGTTCTGTCTTGCCTCTTAGCCTACCAAATATGAGAAGGCTTCGAGCAAGGAGGAAAATTGTCATTTGCACCCTAATACGTTTTCAATTAAGCCCCCGTTTACTGTAGACCTGGGTGCAGGGTGCAAGGTTTTACGATTCAGAATTCCAAGGGCTTGAGGGTTAGGGTAAGGGTCAGTAAGATTCTGAAGTTTTGGGTTTTTTAGGGGCTTCTAGCACGTTGGGCGGTGAGGCACAGGATCCTGGATGGGCACAAGTGACAGGAATGTGGGGGCACAAGCTTTCTATCCCGGGAATGTATCGGTAGCAGCAGATGCAACAAACATACAAGCAAACAAGCACAATCCTCCCGCACGCGAAGATGTTGCCCAATTTCAACCTCAATCTGACAACATCTCCCAGTAGCAAGCTCACGCTTCTATGATGCACAAGGCTTTCGAGAGTCTCTGAAGACAAAATGCTGTTCATCAGCTGGCGACCCTTGACCCGGTGCAATGCACATTGAGTTCCTGGCATTTGCAACATCTTTACCTGCAGCGGATTGAGAATTTGCTAGGCTGACCATGTCACGCCTCCTGTTTCACTAGCACAAGCAGTGGCAACAAGCCTTGAAACGGAGTTAGGCAGGACTAAAACATGAAGTCTATTCAAGTCTACTTTTTGTTGCTCTTGTTCTACCAGTTGATACCCAGGAAGGAACAGCTTCGAACCTTACTGGGCTAATGATACCTCCCGTGTCTCGAACCTCTGATCCGTTGTCAACCAAGACACGAAGGGTTGCGAGAGGGATCAACATCCTCTGAAACTATCACTTCGTCCATACTTTGTACAAGCCACTGAGACATTTCTCGCACAGGAAAACCAAGCAACAATTAATTGCACAAGCTCAAACCATTGATTGTTCTCATTTCCTCATCTGCAATCATTGTCCATCAGTGGGTGGTTCAAACTACTGGAGTCTCCAACCCCAACATGATCTCAGTCGGTCCCATTTAAAATGACATCACAAGTCTTCTTCTCGCCTGGCTCGAAGGGATTTTCGATGAAAAGAAACTTTCCAGATGCCCAGGAAGGTTCTTTCCCAGCTGCACTGCGCACACTGATACTTCCGCCTTTGTACCTAGCAGCCGACGCTCAAAATATACCTTCTGAATCTCATGGAAGCATTGCGGAGTAGTCATTACTTTTGATTAATTCGAGCAACCAAATACAAATGTTGTCAAACTATGATAAGGAAAGAAACCATCGAAAATAGGATAAATAGGGCACTAATTACGCTTCTTGTTCTCAAGCCTGCTCCAAGTCTGCACTCCGTACCACTCCCAGCCAAGCCACTCATCACCAAAAAATTTGAAAAAGTCCAGCAAGTGAAAGCCCAGGTTGGCCGTGCCAGAGGATTCACTGTTAGACAGCTTGAACTTCTCAGCCTCAATGATCCTGCAGGCGACACTGGCAGGAAAGCTGCATTTACCTGACCAAGAAGTCATGGAACAACATATGCTATTGAAGTGTTGCATCGTGCATCAATGAGTCAAAAAGGTGCTGCAAAGAAAAGAGAATGAAAAAAACTGTTT
Organism: Symbiodinium kawagutii; assembly: GCA_009767595.1. Classification (NCBI taxonomy): domain Eukaryota; class Dinophyceae; order Suessiales; family Symbiodiniaceae; genus Symbiodinium; species Symbiodinium kawagutii. Next base: position 17,173 of record VSDK01003239.1, on the reverse strand, counting down.
TGTTGGATATCTAACAAACTTTTACATATCTAAAAAAAATCAGCAACAAAACGACTCGACCAATCCTGGCATCTGTGCAGAAGCGGCAGTCCACCGTCTGCACCTCTCGCCGCGGCTCGCCACGAAGAATCGCCAGATCTTGCAGCGATGGGATGCGGCCCCTCCTCACCGAAAATCTGAAAACGTCACAGTGACCCCAGATCTAACTTGGCTCAACAGCCGAATCTCCTTGGGATCCACAGATTTATGCGACTCAAAGTGAAGTGATCAATTCACTGTGCAGAGAAACCACTAACCCCAAATCTGGATTGTGGCAGTGCCTGCTGCAGGCCATGAAAGCATGACTCCGCATGAGAAGTCATATGGCTACAACTCCTCGTCCGCTTCCCCCGTCCTCTGCATCAAACTGACGGCCATGAGGGTCAGCGCGAATGACGAGAGAGTTCCTCTTCCAAAATCCCAAGGACCAAATAAGACAAAGTAAACTCATGACAAATGGAAATTCCAAGTGATGAGTTGTTTTAATTATTCAATCTTCGACAAATGGAAAATTTCCAATTCCCATAATGCACACTGTGATCCGAGTGATCCAAGTGATCCAAGTGATCCAAGTGGCAGGTTCTCAACGTTTTTTGTGCTGCAAATGGTGGGGGGCGGGGTGACTGTCCTTTGCTCCGGTCATTGATCTTCCGTGCTGAGGCCCATGTCTTGACAGCCAGCAGCAGTGGCTTCAGCTGTGGCTCCGCTACCAGGTAGGCAGCTACAAGCCTGGGACCCACGGTGGCAGCTCTGCTACTCTGACCTACTGAGCTACTTGTCATTGCTTGTCATCACTTGTCATGTCTTGTCATTGCTTGTCATTACAGTACTTACTTGTCATTTGTCCATGGCTAGTTGTCCTTCACTACTTCTACAGGTATAGACTTTCGCTTCTGCGTTGGATACTTCCTCCAAAACATGGCCGCCAATCAACTCAAAGGGGAAGGGTGTTCCAAGACATGCCTTGATTGGTTTCCAAGGTCAGGCCAGCTGCCAGGCCTTGAATTCTCAATCGCCAAGTCGTTGTTGACGGTGATGTCAAAGGAAGGGGAGACACCCTCAGCACAAAAAATGGACCCCAAACCTCAAAGAGCTCTTAGTGAGGACTTGTGACTTCAGATCATCGACATGAATACTTTAGATCTTCACAAGAGCGCTGCTGGATCTTCTGTCCCTCAGAAACTGGAAGGTCATGCATCTTTACTGCAAGTACTGTTGGGAAACATGCACCTGCAACATTGAAACAAGCAACGAGTTCAGGAATCCATCGCAGCAACGGCATCTTTGCTGACAAGCGATCTTCTGGCTTCTCACCTGAAAACCTCGTGGATCTTGTGACTGCTCCGCGCAAAGTCTGCTGAAGAAGTGAGAACTGTCAACCAAAAGGAAGTGATTGCAGATGTGCTGCTCTGCCACATCGCATGCTTGAGAAAATCTAAACAGTCCACCTTGAACTGATTTAGATACCTAGTGCTATCATGTGCAATTCATGTTTCCATGAAAGAAACACTAGATGGCCCAAAGGCCCAAAGATTCTTTGAAATTTGGACCGAGCCTTTGCAAATAAGAGTGCTCAGTGATTCTCAGTGCTTGCCTTTCCAAGGGACGAATAGATTGTCGATGCCACACGATGCAGCGCCTTCTTTGTTTCGATCCGCCCTTGCAAGCCTGGGACCTGGCACGAATTCCTTGCAGCTTGGCTCTATTTTAGATCTTCCAAGAATTTCTTTTTGGGTGAGGAAACAAGGCTGATTGAGACTTTGAGACTTTTAGACCAACTTCACACCGCAGGTGAGCTGAAGTCGAAGGCAAGAAGGGGAAAACTTCACGGAGGGGGCCGCAGAAGCAAAACTTCAAACTCGAAGTCAGCAGGATGAAAAGAAAATAACAACAAAAAAATGAAGAAATCGGCGCCGACACTGGTAATCTTTCAGGCTTTTCTATGGATGTAAGGCAAGTTTCAATTACAGAAAGGGTCGCTTTATGATAAGTTGAAGGAATTTTCCAAAGGTGGAGATTCAGTGAGCAGATTCCTTTGCCAACCTTAGTGCGACCAGCAATCCCATCGTATCCAACCTGCAAAGTCAAATCGACATCGCGGTCCGGGAGCCAAAGACCTCAGCACAGGAGCCATGGGGCAATGCTCTGTGTGCACTGTGACCGCATCGTCATCAACATGGAGATCAGAATGGAGATGTCAGGAGATGTCAGGACCGTGGTAGCAGGTTCCAAGAGGTTTGACGACAAAGCCTAATCACCAAAAAGGAGAAGGCACACTGTCTATAGTCCTTCAATAACCTAACATCCTTGGTATCCCAGCTTGACTGGTCCTTCAAGTTCCACCTCCTCCATTGAAGTCAAAGCCCAGGCACCAGTAGCAGCAGACCCGAAAGGCACAAGATCACACCCTGGAATGGCGACCTGCAGGACACTTCGGCATGTTGCTCTTCGGATTGGAACGATGAAGTGGAAGTGTTCTCTTCCAAAGTTTACAAGATGCGTGTCCTGCTACCTCCAACAGCAACAAAAAGGATGAGGCAGCGAGGCAGAAACTCCTCCCTTTCCACTAGGTTTTCCACTAGGCTTTCTGATGCCATGAGGATCCTATGTGGTTCCTGCCCATTTCAAAAGGACTACGGGGGCTCCTGCACATGGCGCCGAAGTTCTTGCACAGTTTCGTCTCGATGCCGTAGCTCCTCCTGAAGAACAAGTTTCACAGATCTTCACAGAGAAACTGCTTCCATCATGAGAAGCCAATGGCTTTGGAAGCAATGCGAACTTTGGTAGACTTAGGTACTAAATCAGTACGGATGATGCAAACTCTGGCGATTGCCCAGGTGTCCACTTTCTGAAAATTGATTAGGCTTTCGCAGGCCAACGTGTTTGACTGTAGCACAAACGCCTCCCGAAGGAAGTACACCACCAATGTGGACCATTTAATGCAGATTCGGCATACATCTGGCACTGTCTCGATGGAACAAAGCCGCTTTCGTCCTCCGTGGGCACTAGCTGCGCTAGCAACTCCTCCGCTTCCCTGCTGATGCGAGCCAGCCGCCCCACATTGTGAGAGCGCCCTGTGGCAGGAGGTTGAACATCCTTAGACTTGCAAAGCAGCCTGGACCAAGCACATTAGCAGTCAGGTGAAAATGTATGGAACTTCTTCACATCTTTCCTGCGAGGGAAATTGGGGATCCAAGGGGTGATAGAAATAGTTCCTTGGCACCATTCCACAAGGGGCATGAATGTCTTGTAATTTTTGCCCAGACACCACGAACAAGCAAACCCTGTCCTTCACAGTCCATATTTCAAACAAATGAACCAAATTAACGCTGGCCCAAGAGAAGCCCTATCACCCTGCATAGTTCAGCCCTCAAGAAACAACAAAAATGGATGGTATACACTTTACACTCATCAAATGTCTGCGAATAATGCAAGCGAAGGGACTGCAGCGACGCCGGACAAAGAAGAGCTTGACTTGAAGAGATTGGATCCTTCAAAATGCTTCAAAGAGCTCGCTGTGTGCAAACCCTGTCGATGATAGAGCAGCAATGTATTCAGTGCAACCTGTCTGCGCTACTCTCAGCCACGCTTTGCGGTTGGATTCTGAAAAACAACTGATGCACAGTCCCCGAGAGTAGGCGATTCGTCAACTTCCAAGGAATCCAACCGGAGTCCAACCTGCTAAGTCTCCTCCTTTCCCAGGTTCTTCACGACCACTTTGTTGGTCTCCCGTGGGCGGTACCTCAATCGTTGCAACAGAAATTCTTCGTTCGTAGGAATAAACAGTACTTGATAGTACTTGACAGTACTGAATTGTAGATAACTCAAAAGTAGTAGATTTGTAGATGCGAGTAAATGTTGTCGACTCGTAGAAATTGGTAGTTGATTGATGTCGATTGTCCAGTTGATTGCAGTACCAATCTTCAACCCAACGACACGAGAATTCCTGGGCCAACTCTGAGGCTCCCACCCATGCCAGAGGGGCCGCCGAAGCCTGGGAAGCCCCACGCCTTTCTCCCAAGCGATAAAAAAGCGAACCGAAGAGTCTCTCTTCCGCTTAAGTGACTTAAGTGAATCAAGTCATGCAAAGAGTGCTCTTAGAATCATTCAAGCTCTCTTCTTGAACCCTGAATGCGACGGCAACAGAATGCTCACCTGCCGTAAGCGCAAAGTGGAAGCACGCAAAGGGCACCGGGAGAACATGGTCAAGCCAGCTCCATGGCATCGCTCCAAGGAGTTCTCTAAGGAGTTCTTGCAATGCTAAGAGCACTGTGAGAAAAGCTTTGGATCCAAGGTTGCACTCTTTTTACAGCAAACAATTTCAGATATGTTCAGATTCGGTGGTGAATACACTGCGTAGGTTTCGAAAAAAATGATCTACCACCTTAGAAAGCATTGCAATTCAGCTCTGGAGGTGGAGAGTGGCACAAAAATAGATACACTGCGCGAGTTTGAGAACACACGGAAGGTTTATGAGAGGCACCTTGCTTTCTTTTCGGAATTGTTCAAAAAATGATGATTAGAGAAAATTCACCTACATGATGTATACGATATCTCATGGATATGCTAGTCTGGATCAATCCAAACCTTCACCCAAGGGATTTTTGTATGACCAATGAATGGTCGGACCCCAGGTCTGATAATTTTGAGTACTCATACGCCAGTTGTGAACAAACCCCCACTATCGGTCGTTTGCTGTATCTTTATTATTACACGTTGCATTATCACTACATACTGCACTTATACTCCAGAATGTTTGGTTTTTTCCCTCTCGATTGGTTGGATCAACAATTAGCCGACCCGGTGACATCTTGCTGCTGATGAAGTCGAGCACCACAAAGGCGCATCATTCGTGTGAAACATACGGTGACATCTCCTGACATCTCCTGACTGCCTTTTTTGTTGCATTTCCTTTGAAAAAAATGGTCCAACATCCCCATCGGAAGTTTGGAATGATCAAGCGGACAAGAATCCCATACATGCCAGGTAGTACACAGAAGGAGGGCTGTACCCCCTGGGGGGAGCCACAAGCTTTTGGACAGCTGCGGATCGATACCGTAAAGTTTGCTTAGTGTCCCGGTTTTCCCAAGTAAAAAAGATCATTGCACTGCAAGTAGGGGTGCCCTTTCTGCATCTCTGCATTGACTCTGCATCTCTACAGCTCTTAGACATTCCAATCTCTTGCAAATCCGCATCTCTGTCAGTTGGTCCACCTGGAAGACCCGAAGGCAGAAACACACGGCACTGTAAGGGCTCCACGGCGCGCTTTGCTTTTTCTGCTGCTTTGCTTTGGCCTGGGCGCTGCATCTCCACATAGTTGTGGATGTTGTGGCTGGAACTTTGCAGAAAGTCTTCGCAGAACATCTTTGGAATATGTTCAAACATGATCAAATCGATCAAGAGTTTGAAAAAAATACAAATGGGAAACGATTTAAGTAGCTTCACCACGTGCTCTGGCAATGAGGCAGCCTTCTTCTTGGTCTGTGCAAGACCTCGAAGTGGTAAAACTCGAAAACATCGTGACCTGCGCATTTCACAAAACATTGCAAGGAACCGAGAACAAAAACCAATCAGTAAGCTTACATCGATTCTTCTAAATCTCTATTACATGCGATGAGCAAAGCAAGAACTTTCTTGCATGGGTCCACATGGCCCATGTTTCATGCTCGCTGCAACTTTTTTCCTTCCAAGGTGCAACACTGAAATCGACTGGCAATCGAACGTGATACCGTCCTGAGCATTGCAGCACCAGATCCTTCCAGCCTCAAACGGTCAAAATTTTCAACAACTGATGATGCTTTGCTCCAAGTCTTCAGGAGTTTCCATCCAGGTTTCTTTTGTTGCGTTAATGCAACCACTCCAATGCTTCTGCAATTAGAATAGACTGCAACCGATTGATCAAATTCGCAAGTTTCTCAACAAAACTCAACACACCATCCCTTTGCGGATTCCGAGCCTTTGTACTTTGCAGCTTTACATGGCAATAAAAACAAATTGACTACTTGTGGTGCGTTACATGCATGTTTTTGCTGGTATGGAACAAGATATAAAAGCATGTCGTAAAAGTGCTAGAAGAATTAGAGTGAAAAGTGCAGCTAAAAAGACTGGATCAAAAGCGACAATGCATGCAGCAAGTTTGCAGTGTTTTCTTGTCACAACTGCTTGAGACACGACAAACCATTGACATTACAAGTTTAAAACTATTTGTTACTGATGTGTTCAAATAATCAAATAGTTTGCTTACTATTTTCTATCTCGACGGTGTACCTTGAGTGGAAATGACATTTTCAACATCAACACAGGTTGTGGTACAACATGGTACAACGACATGAACACAGTACGATGCTCTGATAAATCTAGCAAATCTGTCAAAGAAAATCTAACGTTACTACTCTTGATCATCACGCAAAACTTAACTTGAAGGTTTGTGCCTGGACCCATGGAATAAATTGTTGGAGATTTTGCCCAAGAATTAAATGTGGAATATGGTCTGATCCGTTGGTGAGTCTCTGACACAAAATACGTTTGAAAAAACACGAATTCCAGAATCCCACAAAACATCCAAAAATTTCAAAACCACAATGACAAACACACACATGCCTTTCCCTCTGTGACGCTTCAAAAGCAAATGCCGGACCCTCCCGCCCAACCGGCCCTCCTTTGCTGCGCGTGCCACCGCATCATCATCATCATCATCATCATCATCATCATCATCATCATCATTTTCATCATCATCATCATCATCATCATCATAATCATCATCATCATCATCATAATCATAATCGTCATCATCTCATCATCACCATCACCATCATCATCATCATCATCATCATCATCATCATCATCATCAGCATCATCATCATCGTCATCATCTCATCATCACCATCACCATCATCATCATCATCATCATCATCATCATCGTCATGATCATCATCATCATCATCATCATCATCATCATCATCATCATCATCATCATCATCGTCACCGTCATCTTCTTGTTCTTCTTCACCATCACCATCACCATCATCATCATCATAATCGTCATCATCTCATCATCACCATCATCATCATCATCGTCATCATCATCTCATCAGCACCATCATCTTGGACACTGTTATCATTATCGTCATCACCACTTCCATGAATCAATGTGGTCGGATGATTGTTTTTTCTCTCTTGCGTATCAAACGTCAGCGTTTCAGTTTCAGCTGCAAAACCTTGTCGATGAACCGCAGTATATAGATGAACCATTGTCGATGAACCGCCCTGGATCAACCATCTTAAATCTACCAACTTGGATCAACCTTCAAAAATGAACCAACAAACATCGTCGATCAAGCATTCTGGATCAAACATCTTCGTTTAACCAACGAACATCAACCATCATATATGAACCACCGTGGATCAGCCATCTTGGATCAAACAACTTAATCCAATCCATTCCAATCCAATCCAACCCAATCCAATCCAATCCGAATTCAATCAAGCAAGCAGCAAGCAAGCAAGCAAGCAAGCAAGCAAGCAAGCAAGCAAGCAAGCAAGCAAGCAAATATTCAATCAATGAATCAATCAATCAATCAATCAACCGATCAATTGATCAATTAACGGGTCAATCGGCCAACCAATCAATCAATCTGTCATCATCAATCATCATCAATCGCCATCATCATCCATCAATGTCATTCACCATCGTTCGTAAGCATCGGTGCACATTGGTACATCATCACCAGTACATCTTCCATGTTTCATTCATCGGTGCATGATCTTTGTCACATCATCACGGATACTTTTTTTTCCTCACGCCATCATTGCTAGTTCATTCCGGTTACGTCAACATTTCAAATATTATCTTTATCCTGGTCATCGTCATCATCATCATCATCATCATCATCATCATCATCATCATCAGCCTCATCATGAGCATCATCATCATCATCATCATCATCATCACCATCATCATCATCATCATCATCATCATCATCATGCGTAAAGTCACCGCCAAGGAGGAACCAAAACAAGGTCATCTTACAGCACAAATATCTAGCTGTGCACCAGGTGAAACAAGTGAAACTCCGCACTCACGCATCTCAGAACCACAGAAGTCCTTCACTCAGACATCCTCATCTTGGTTCGTCAAGTGCAATTCCCATAATTCACAACTATGGTTACGCCATGCCTAAAGGTGATCTCTGAAATGACTGTCAACAAGATACGTCACCCATCTTTGCATCTTCGTACAATGAGGCCAGCTTAAATTTCCTCCAGATGAAAAAAAAAGGTTTGGGTGTCTAAATTTGTTTAGTTTTACACAGACTTTTTTTGTTGCAGCCTAGATGAACGCTCAGACGGCTGCAATTGAACAAATGTCTTTGAACCAGGACAAGGCTCGTTCAACCCGCTGGTGGTTGCTACTTTTCTTGCTGGCCAACTCTCTCAGTGTTGCCGTCGGAAAGTGGTGGAAAGTATGGACTTGAGCTGGCTGATCCCTGCGAAATTATTTGCAACAACTTTTTCGTTGCAGATACAGATGTGCGTAATGATTTTGTCAGGCTTCACTGAGCTGATGCAGAACTCCTTTTTAACTTGGGCGAACCTGATCTTCACGAACGGCTGGGTTAGGCCGCTTCGCTTCGGAAGCTTGGTGAAACATGCGATCTGAAGGTGAGCTTTATCTCGCACCATAGTATAGCACCTGAAGTAGAACTGAAGGTGGCGTAGGAAGCAAAGTCTCAAAGAGGCACTTTGGGAGACTCTGCAAGCATTAGACGTTAAGAGTTCTTAACGTCTAGTTTGTGATCTCAAGCCAACGAAGTGTCAAGGGTGGGTGGGTGGGCTAAAAACGTGGCACCACCGAAAAGCGAGGCCCACCCAGCCCACCCTTGACTTTGAATGGCATCAGACACAATCAAGATTGTTCTCAGCTACGCATGACAGTTCGATCACAAGTGAGCTACACCGTCAGGCTTCACTGAGCTGATGCAGAACTCCTTTTTAACTTGGGCGAACCTGATCTTCACTCCCCCTTCTCAAAAATCAGGTGGCCAAGTTGTTCAATACATGGTCTATGATCAAGCTGAAGAGACCAACTGCAGAAGTGGTACACTCACGTTCTTCTTTCAAGAGCGGATGAGCACAGCGCCTTGAAGGGTAATCGGCAAGATTCGCTTCGGTGGGAACTCGTGCAAACCACAGAGATGTATTCAGTTTTGTCTCAACTTCAAGATGGTATGAAAGAATCGCTTGGGCAACCCTTCCACTGGCACTTGCCTTGATCAACGCATATCTCGAGGCATCGTTGTCGCCATACCAAACGTGCAAGTCATCCGATGTGTCCGGACACCAGAGCGCTATAGCAAGAACGGCAGCAATCAACTCCAGCTCGAAGATGATGGTATCCTTTACATCAGCTCCTAGGGCGACACACTGTGCCGTGCCGACTTCAAACCCAAACCAGGCCGTGACTGTCCCAGCATCATCGACTAGTGTAGCGCCAATGCCACCAGTTTTCTGTTCCGGTTCATAGGAAGCATCTGAATAAATGAACCACTGCCTTTGTCGTCTAGAGGTGATCAACCGCGGTCCACCAGTTTCCAAACGCCTCCTCATGAAGCATAGCGCTGAACACAAGTCCTTGCTCATTGCTAGCGTACTACCATATGCATGCTCCGAGAGCTTCTTCAAAACCAAAGAACCAAGACGTCCATGTATGAAGCTGTCTGCAAACCCCAGCCTCCCTCTCAGAGCCAGTGAGTCGTGACGCGACAACTTCTTCGAAGCCAAGGTCTCATCAATCTGTCTGATAAGTTCTGAAACACGTGAAGGGGTGTTGTAAACTTCCATGACAAAGGTTGGCGACTTAGTCAAGTTGAACTCCACCCCAAGGGCCCGGCATATGGTACTGAACTGTGTCGATTTCTTTCCATCGCGAGCAAACTCCCATCCTGTCAACATGAAGACCAATTCCATGCCACAAGCTGACGAACTCACCAGGTCCCGAGGAGAGGCCAAGATGAAGTCATCATAGAAGTTCGTAGTCATGAGATGCAGACACTTTGTAGCGATAGTATACAACATCCTTGACAGCCTCAAGAAGGAATACACACTGTGCGTAGCGCCAAAGGGAAGGGTCAACATCCTGTAAATCTCCGCTTTCCCAATGTTGTGATTGTACACACTGAAGTATGCATACTTGAGATGAGACTGCATGATGGGAACTTGACGATAAGCACTCTTCAAGTCGTAGGTCTTAGCAAGGAGATCGCACGGTTTCCCAGACGTGCCAAGTTCTTGAAAAAGCTTGTTCACCAATGCACCAAAGGTATCAATCATGTGAAGATCCAACTTGTTGTGAAAGATGCACGAATCATTCACTGCACTGATGCTGAAATCGTCAATCAGTCTCGTCTTATCATGCTGCGACAAAGGAAATCTCCTGGAGATGCAGGCTCCAGGCTCCAGCTGATCTAGCTGGTAAGGACCATCTGCCCAACCCTTGCGGCACTCTTCCCAAGTCTCTTGAATCAAGATCTGATCAACCTCCTGCGACCCTGAAGAAACTGTCATAGAAAGAATGAACTGGTTCCGCTTTGGGGCTTCCCTTTCCAGTTGCTGCATGGTAGTGAGACAAGGCTTGAACTGAGATTTGAAGATCGGCGACTTCGGAACCTCTCCAGCAAGGGTTGAACCTTCCGACAAGAGATCCAGCACACCCATGTCTTCGTACTGTATCGACCTGAGAATCTCAGCAGTCACCAAAAGCCGCTTGCCTGAAGTAGCATGCTGAACATGTGAAGGTCGCATTGCCCTCAATCGCTTCTCCTCCTGGTCCAACTCCTGTGCACGCTTAAGCCACTTCCTGCACCAGTCCCTGCGATATGCTGAAATCTGTTCGTGGGTCCAGGTGCAATGCTTTTCCACCACAGCCAGCAGTTCATCAGGCACACCCGCATCATGCACTGAAGGATGTCCAACCTCACAAGCCCGAGAAATGAAGGAGTACTCATCCCAAGGGAGTCCAAAAGCTGCTTCAAAGCCAAAGCTCTGTTTGTGCTTCTTACCCCCAGGCTCCACTCCCATGCTTCCAGAATCGTTATGTGCCCCATTACCCCCATTATCCTCAACTTGCGCAGAACGAGCTGTCAGACGAAGCAATCGCGAGGCCTTGGGCACAGTCACAAGGGCTCCTGATTCCACATGCAAATCAATTGAAGTGGGCAACTTGGACATCAAGGTGCAAGGAATATCGCTGATCTGATCAACCAGGAAAACTGCGACTGAACGGTGCTGTGAAACCACTGGAGGCAGCTTGGATGTTCGAGGTTGCACACCTGTACGCACTCTTGAATGATGGGATCGATGGAGCGGGTTGTGCAAGTCATCAGTGAAATCCAATGCAGGCAATGTCAAGCGGCGACGCTCAGCAAATTGCATGACAATTGAGACCAAAGTCACGCAGAGTTTTCGTGGGTACTGACTCTCCAAGCTGGTTGCCCATACCTGCTTGCCTTGCTCGTCCCATGCAAAGCCCCACTCAGCATGTGCGTGGCTTCGGTCGCACCTGATACTCATCTGTGAGATGGTGGGGAAGTTGGCCACGATACGAGTCCACTTGTCTCGCGATCCACCCATCATACAATGTTGGAACTCGCTGTTGTAAACCACATGCTTGGCCAAAGTTGAGATTACCCAGACTGTCAGCCAAAAATATGAATTCTTTGGATTTTCGATTGTAGCCAGAATGCCCTTAAGGCAACACAGACCATATACTTTCATAGTGAATTCAAAAAGGATGTTAGCCAACCGGACACGCTCCGCCTCAGCTGCTGTTAACCATGGCAATCCTTCCGGATAATCATTGGACCGCAAAGGTGGAGGGTCGCCTTCAAAGCGGCGAATGTCACGGGCCCTTGAGGCCGTACCACACACCGGAGCCAGGTGCACCCACAAAAGGGTGGGTGCCTCTAACCAAGAAAGCAAAAGAGCCTGGTCAGACTCCTTGAATAGGTCCAGCTGTATTATGGAAACACGTGCATTGCTTTTGCGATGCTTGTCAACGGCAATGGAATTCTCAAGGCCATATTGCTTTGCAACTGAGCATAGAATACCAACACCGGCAAAAATCTCAATCATATGAACCTGATTCGAATGAAGTCCTTCCCAGTCTCTGTAGCTAACATCCATCGGTGTTCAGGCGCCAGATTGCTTGGCATGTTGCGTCAGGGGATGATTGCCCTGACATCGAGGCTCCGCACAAACATGCCAACCTTTGCTGCAACGTTCACCAGGCTTTACCTTCGATGACTCAGCACATCCTGAGGCACAATTGAATCCAAAACAAATCGGCTCTCCATTGCTCAACTTGTGCCACTTCCCACGCAATTCACTGGGCACTGGTGGGCCTGTGCCCTTTCCCTTACGGCCTCCCTTGGCCTTTCCACGGCCTTTCTCACGTTGAACAAATGGAGTCTGGCGGTCAGGGCGGTATGATGTGGCTGAAGCAGCATTTGCAGCAGGTTTGGCTATGGGTGCCAAATACAAAGAAATGTTGGGGTCATGTCGAAGGTTCAGCAAAGCAGTCCCCAATGGATACGTCCCATCAGCCTGTTGCCTGATGTCATCAACCACTGTTGAAAGTCGTGACCAAGCAGCTTTGTCGCACTGTAAGATCTGTGCCAAGCTCGGTCGAGAATACCCTGGTGGAGGTTCTCGGTGCATGGCTTCGAACAACCAATTCTCCCAGGTACAATGCTGTGCATATGACATGATTCTTGCAAACTGGAATGACAAAGCTCTGCGTACCATTGCATAATGCACCTTTATCTCAGAGTCAGTTGAACATTGCAAATTGTCCTGGGAACTCTTGAGCACAAGTGACCCCCTCTCAAGAGTGAGCTCCTTCTGCTTTGTTGCGCCCTGTATCTCATTGGTTCGCGATATGCAGGTGGACAGATCGATGAACTTAAGTGTGTTTGTCTCATACAAATTGCAGGCTCTATCCAACAAACTGTGTGCAGGCTCAAGTTCCCCTTCAATGGATACCCCAGCAAGGTTCGTACGAAGTGTCGCCATCCTTGTGGATCTTTCTGCATAGGCAATCTTCCTTGGTTGATCATCCGTTGAACGTTCGATGTTCTGCCTCAAGGTTGCTACAAGATATGTTTGGGCTTCGAATGCAGCACGCTTCAAGCCAGTCGTTTCAGCAAGAGTTGCTGCCCTAGCAAGTGCAGCATTCAAGAATGCATCAATGGCCGCATCCGCCAAAGGTTGTCCTGGTTGCCCTACTGCGAAGGCAAGCTGTGAAAGAGTTCTGACACCATGTGTTTGGATGGCAGTCACACTCGCAGCAGGGAGTCCAAGCTCTCTCAAGCGTGTACTGAACTGGGCTTCGCTATCAATCACTGAGGTCATGGCAGCAAGGGCTAAGGAGTTAAAGCAGGCTTTCCTGAAATTACAAACCGACCTGAAAGGTGAATGAAAAAGGAACTGAGCAATGCTTATCATGCGTGGCGGTGTGGAAAGGAAAATCTAAACAAGCAAGTGAATCTTGTGCTTTCTTTGACTGTCTAATGCCCTTTGGCAAAGCAGCTTTCTGCGGAAGAAGAAGTGTGGCTTTCCACTGACATCAAGGACGGCTTTCCGAAACCTATGTCATATCTTGGTTGCCTTTGCAAAAATTTCTGGCTTTCCAGATCCGCTTCGTTTTCCTTCGGAAGCTGTCTCCCTTTGGAGAATCAAGTCTTAGATCTCTTTGTGATCCTATCAATCGCCTCAGCCATCTCGGCATGAGTCCTTATGCGATTATGAGTCCCTGGGAAACACTTGATGCACTTCGGCAACTTTATCAAAAGGACTCGCTCAGTCAACTTGAAATTCTGTGTGAGCTTCGCACCGCAAGCTAGAATCTTTGATTCAGAATCTGCACAATGAATCAAGCTGCTCTTTACATGCCTATAGTAGTCCTTGCCTTGAGGTACTTCTTCACGGAACTGGACAGCTTTGTCTCTGCTGACAGGTGGATCAGACTCACTGCTGCTGCTGTAACTGGAACTATCTTCACTGTCACTTCCAGATGATGACTCAATTGCAATTGCTCCACTAGCCACCAACTCAACTGGGAACAAAGACAGCTCTGAGGCAGCAGCTGATGCTTGAACTTCGTCCACCAACTCATCCTTGACGCTCCTCAGGTCCTCAAGGCCATTCATCGCTTCAGCCATGTCCTTCAAAGCATCGGGCTCTCTCCCAAGATTCGCAGGATTCAACACAGGGGTTGAAGGAACTCCCGTCTGAGGTGCAGGTGTCTTGAGTCCAATTGCAGGCGTGAAAGGCACTGGAGTATTAGGAATACCAAAGTGCTCCATGCTCTCTTCTTCGATGCCCAATCCAATCCTGACACGTCGCAACATCATGGTCAGCTTTCTCAAGGCTCGAGTTTGCAGATGTCTAGAATAAACAACTTCGCTCCCACTCAGAGCTGAACAATGGTGGCCCAGAACTGACCTCGTCTCACGATCAAAACCAGCCTTTGCGCTCCAGACCAGCAATGTTGCTTTGAGTGAATGGCTTCGAAACGTCTCCGAAGAACTGGTGCCCTCAAGTAGTGACCGCAGCCAAACTGCAGCTTCACTTGTACTGAGGGGCCGCTTGCAAAAGGTTCCATTGGGCTTCGGTGCAGGAAGAAGGGGACCCAAAGGCTGCTGACCAATGTCAAGACCAGAAAGCCGGTAGACCTCAAGAAAGATCTCAACCCAACTCTTCTTTGTTATGCCCTCCCAGGGCACAATGATGGGTAGAAACTGTTCTCTGCGAAGGCCAACCGATGATGTCTTGTGCTCTGATGTATATAGGGTCATACTGCCATTGCGATGCTTGTCCAGGTCCACGTGATGAACAAATCTCACATCACTCCATCTGGCCCTTCCGTAGATGCAAACGAAGAAACAGCCAGCACCCAGCCTGTCCATCAAGTTGCTGTCCCCTTCAAGGATATCATGTAGGCGCTGCAAGTGCTCCAGCTCCATGCTAGGAGCCTGTCTCAAAGGGCCCTTCTCCCGTCGCTCGATTGCGGCGAATCCTAACAACCTTCTTGAGGAAAGGATGTCATCAGCTGACAACAGGTCCAGGCTGAACTTGCAAAAACGAACTGTTTCCAAGAAAGCTCCAGGCACTGTGTAACCAGAATTCTTGCTGTGGCGTTGATGTCGCGGGAACTGAAAATATCCCCAGACCACTTCTTCAGACAATGGCACTGCAGAGGCATTGAAATGAATATCCAAACCCATCCTATTGTACCAAGTCACAAAGTTCTTGAAGGCTCCCACACGCTTACCAATCGTTGAAGGGCTCTTGACTCCGAAGCATGCCTTCAGAACCTCAATTGCGCTTGTACCTGTATGATCAGATTGAAGACAGGTTGATAGTTGGTGTCCAATGCCAAACGCATCCCAATCAATGGATATGATCTGGAGCCATTGCCCGCAAACAACTTCAAGTTTCTGGTGCTTGCTCTCGGAGTATGACATGTCCGCAATACCACGTACAGCTTTCAGATACTTTGCATCTTCGGTAGGATCAACTACATTGCTCACGGGTGCTGACATGTCAAGAGATGATGCGGCATCTACAACATCCGTTCCCGGTAAACCAACACACTGCAACTCTCTGCGCTGAGGAAAGTACTCATCGTTGAATATCTCAGCAAGAATACCCTGTTCCCAAGGCAGCAACAAGTCAGTAGGCGTGCTCCTAAATTCCGAGAAACTAGCAGCAATCATCTCATTCCACTCACTGGCAACTACAGCAGTTTGATTCGAAGCTTGTTGAAGATCGTTGATTGGCTCGTCAACTGAAGGTTCATATTCCAAATCGTAGTCCCAAGGATCATGATGCTCATCACACAATTCGAATTCAGAATCGCTTGCATCAATCTGCACAACATCTTCTGAGGCTGTAGCTGCATCCCCGCCAATCGGTGGATGAAGGAGTACTCTGTCAAGCTCAGGGGCAGATCCAAACAAGTCGCTATGGTCTAGTCCGCTTCCAGATGCACTAACATGTTGTTCACACACTGTAGACTGAGTTCCAAGCAAAGAAAGTGCATCAAACTTAGGAACAGCTAAACTCGAAGCATCTGAGGTCGAAGGACTATCCATGGCATACCCCCCAATCCTAAAAACGTGGCACCACCGAAAAGCGAGGCCCACCCAGCCCACCCTTGACTTTGAATGGCATCAGACACAATCAAGATTGTTCTCAGCTACGCATGACAGTTCGATCACAAGTGAGCTACACCTTAATTTGTTTAGCTGGGTTGAAGCCACGCTTCCATGGCATGGTCGTGTTGCGGCCATTGTTTGCGTGGCGGTTATTTTGCTTGCACATTGAATGACAGCTCCAACCTTTCGACAGCAAACCGGTCGTGTTTTTTTGAGCAGAAAGCCCATTGGCAGGGAAGCAAAAAACTCTGTTTTCAAAGTTTCCCCAAGGTTTGCCTATGCACAGAGGCAGCGTTTGCAAACTTTCACATCTGAGACGGAAATCTTATTGGCAGAGAAGCAAACCAAAGCTTGTGAAGTTACCAAGAGGTTTGCCTATGCACAGGGGCAGCGTTTGTAAACTTTCAGCTTTGAGAAAGACTGCTTATCAGGGGCAGCGTTTTGAAAATTTTAACTTTTGAGATAGTGCTTATTAGAGGCAGCGTTTCGTAAACTTCACTTTTGAGAGAAATATCATATCGCGACAGCTGTGTAAATTTACATGGAGTTTTTCTGTTGTACGTGTATGTCGATTTGCGCAAGGCACTTTTCTACGCTGCTCCTTCTCCCCCTCCCTTTCAATGTTGCTGCCGCTGACAATTCTCTTTTGCCTCGTTTTTGCGTCGTGGAAGTTGCTGTTTTTAGAGGCGGCCAAGTTTCAACATGAAATTGGGGGTATGGGGGTTGAGGAGTTTTTCTTGGCCACAAGTTATTGGTACAGCCGTTGGTAGTCGGCTCTGGAACGGTGAGGCCTGGGTCTTCCTTATCTATGTTGGACTCGAAGCATTGGTGCCTTGCAACTTTCCAGAGCGAAACGGATTGAAAGTTGGGAACTTTTTACTTAATGGTGCTTCGAGATAATAGGATACTCATTGCGGTGA
>VSDK01003196.1:71107-95782 GCA_009767595.1 Symbiodinium kawagutii | reverse complement strand
ATGACATGACATGGTGGGGATCACTCGAAGTAAAGTAATTGATTTTTGATTTTCCCTATTGATCATTAACAACTGATTGGTTGACTTATATTTTTCATAGGGCTTGAGACCACCAAACAGCTGAGATCTGAGATGCAGGCTGGCGAATGACGGTTACCATCTATGATTGGCTTGCCAAGGGTAACTAAGGGCACCAGTTTGGACAACCCAAGGGATATCTCCAAGCCACTTGCATGCTGCACAGTGCGACCCTTCCGGAGCGCAAGATCCTCATAAGAGGATGATGCGCCTTGCGGTAAGAATTGTGGGCCTTGAAGTCCGGTATGAACAGGGTCAAGTAGGCTGTAAGCCCATACAGCTTGGATGAGCTTGGTCGTTGTTCCAAACATTTTCTTTTGTAATGTGTGGACCCTTGAAACACCATAAGACAACATAAAACAGCATCATTTTGTTCAGTCTTGAATCGGATCCTTGTACAGTCGGACGCTTGAGTCGTAGCGATTTGCTGTTATTCCTTGATTTCGTTGGTAGATCCTAGATGTAGCTGCTTGGCCTACAACGAGAGACAGGTCGCTCCCCAAAAAGCCCATGGAGCAGTGTCGCGGCTCGGTGGCTGAATGCGGGAACGGTTGATGAACCGAAGTGGTAGGGAAGTACTTGGATGTCTGGTTGGTTAATCACCATTAGTAATGGTTGATAATAGGGGCATATGACCAAGAATAGTGGTTAAACAACTACTGGTTGGTGGTTTTAATATTATATAATATTGGTATTATACTGGTTACGAATAGGGGCAAATGACCGACAATTATGGGTAAACGGCTATTGCTTGGTGGTTTGCTTAACATTTTTATTTACCCGAGTAATTGATAGCAAATGGTTGGTTGACCAATAGTTCTCATATGTTTTTCATAGGGGTTGAAAACAACAACCAGATTATGAAACACATATTTGTAATTAGTAATGAAGTGCAAGGCAATCACCATCATATTTTATGAGAAACCTCAATCTACAAGAGCCTATTGCCTTTCCCTCCATTGTCCAGCCGCGATGACATCTCAGCGATTGTTGTTTGCGGTATGTTGACTTACAAGCACACATAAGGACCTATTTCTCGTACAGAATTAGTCAGCATGAATCGTCGATTAACCATCCCACAGCTTTGGATGCCTTCCGCATACAGACTCAAACCTGAACCACCTCCTGAGGTGGCAGAATTTCATTTGCAAAGTGCGGATGGGTTTCCACAACAAATGACGGCTTCTCTTCAACATATTGAATGAAGCACTCTCGACAAAATGAAATTTGTCTCAACATTTCAGCATGCCCATGAACCTCCATCGGCGTAGATGTACAAATGTATGTACAACATCCACCATTCTTGGGACCAGTCGGTACCCAGAGTGAGTTGGTTGTGGCTGTCCGGCTGGCAGGCGGTCCAGCCCCAGTCCGCAGGTTGAAAGAAGGCCGGTGGCATCACAACGTGGTGTAGCATGGATGTGTTGAAATGGTGGTGACTCTCCATGGGTTGAAATGGCGGTGACTCTCAAGCCATAGGAGTACCCCCAAATAATCTAGTTGGAAACCATTTATAGTAAAACATGTAATAGAGAGAACCATTTTTTGGGGCTCCCTATTTTGAGAACCCCCCAACTGTGCTCAAACACTCGTTGTACATGGGTTTGTCCATGACCCTGGTGGTACCTAATGGCCAGTTCCAATCCGTTATTGATGGGGAAGCCAGGATTTTTTTGGGTGCAACATGTGTGGCCCGACCCATATATTTGGCATACTGCCTAGCTATACAGTTACCATGCTAGAATTTGGAAAGGTATAGTCTCGGCATGTGTGAAGAGTCCATCAACGACCTGTGTACCAAGTACTTTAGCATGCCCCCTCAACCAGGGTTAATTTTCATTGCACGGATTTGCGTCATATCGATCAATGCCGTTGTGTAACTCATTTTTTCCCCACTTCTTGCTGATGGGGTCATACTGTGTAAGCCTTTGTTGTCGGAAAATACCTATTCGTTCGGCTAAGCAATAGTTCAGACCCCCAAGCATAATTATTGGATAGCATTCGCCACTATCATTGTCGGTTCCAGCACTGTTGCGTGGTGGATTGTTGGCGGTTCAAAAGCACATATAGGGAACCGTGTAGGGAGGTAGCAGCTAAAGGGCACGAAAATCAACATATCAGATTTGCAAGCCAAGCGTGTGGAAATTGGGGCATGCTCACCGCCATTGGGAAGCCACAGGGATCATCAGGATGCGTAAGGAAGACATCAACTGGGCAATCCTTGTTGGTTAGTGGGCGCCCCCATGATGTAGCATGACCTAGCCCCATTTGCAGGCTATTCAGCACCAAGACCATCATTATCAATTCTCAATTATCAGTCAGTTAATTTACCAAGGCTATTCATCATCAAATTATGATAGGACTATCCATTCTCAAGACCATCAGCCAGCTCATTATCGACAACATTAGCCATCATGAAGAGCATCATTTCACGAACGTCAGCCAGTTCAGTTACCACTAATTATCAACCACCATTGGCCATTGTAGCGCCTGTCTTTATCAAGACCATCATTTCACCAACGATGCCATCAAGAATTGTCAATAATAATGACTGTACCAGCTACAACCATCATTAGCAGCATCATTGGTTAATCAGCATAGTGGTTTATCACTACTAGCTACAGCCACCAATGACAGAGGTTTCTTGGTGCTTGTAGCTAGTCATTATTATTGATAGTTATTAGCTTATCACTGTCACTAATAGCTACCTCATCATCGGTCAACACCATAGGTGGTTGATTAACCAGCTATTAGTGGTAGTGATCATTACCAGCTGTTAGTAACAACCATCTTGGTTCATCACTACGAGCTATAACCACCAACGGTTCATCAATTGGTTAACCATCATAGGTTAATAACCAGCCATTATTGTTTTAATCACCATCATTGGTTAATACCATAAGCCTATTGGTGGTTGATTAACCAGCTTATTGCTAGTGGTGGTTGATTGAGTAACCCGCTAATAGCCTATCAATTAACCTATAGTGCTTCATCATTACCCGCTACCATTGGTGGTTGATTAACCCAGCTACCCCCACCTACCAAAAAAAGGTCGCAGCCGCTCACGGCCCAGCCGAGTCGTCAGGGGAGCCCGGACAGGTCAATGACACCAGCATGACCAACGGTCACATGAAAATCATCCAGAAAACACGGGTACATAAATGATTATCATGGATAAAGATCATGGATAATGGCCACACAGCCACACAGAGATCATATTTTCATGGATAAATGATCAGGGTCATATGATTTGGATCATTATGATAATAATATCATGGATAAAGATCCTGATAACAACAATGGACAAAGATCATGATCATGGCCACACAAAGATTATCAATCATCAGGAAACACAATGATGATAATCACCTATCATTGCATCATTGCTATCAAGTTGTTTTGTTGCCATCCGGAAAATGATGATAATATGGATTCTAACATTGCGATGATCATTTGTTGCTTTAATGATTTTACCAGCATTAAAAGCATAGTGATTGATTATTTTTCGGATCATCCAAAAATCCTTGTAGCCCATAGCAACAGAATAATGGTAGCAGAGATCAAAAGTGACCACATGCAAAGTCCTCGATCTGAAAGCAGCAAAGAGACTAGGGCAGCGTGCTTGGGTTGATGGGCAATATCCTGCACCGTGGGCCTGTGTTGTCCCCACCGTTGGTTGAGGTGTAGTCCATCTATCGCAGAACTAGTCCGGCAGAGCAGAATGTGACCTTGCTTGGAGCTTCATTTCCACTCGCGTTGCCATTATCACACCTGACATGATCATCATCATCATCATCATCATCATCATCATCATCATCACCATCATCATCATCATCATCATCATCATCATCATCATCATCATCATCATCATCATCATCAAAGGCAAGCTGGAGTTGATTGTTTTTTTTCCTAAGGTCGAAGACGTCAGGAGGTGCGGTGAGGGTAGCGTAGGCTGGCTATGTGTTAGCCATGCCGTTTGGTGCCGGCCAGCGGGCCATGGGCCACCGTTTGGGCTTCTTAAATCCTGACACTTGGGGTGAAGTTCATGGAGCACACTGCAGTCCATGGACATTGCACCACTCAACACTCTGCGCAAACATTGTTTTTTCAACCCTGTTTGACCATGGGGCAACGCGCCCATAAATCTTTACAAGAAGAACATTCACCTGAAGGTTATCGTACCACTGTTTGACGGTTGGTTCAGTTGCGAGCAGACGATTCTCTTGCTTGGAAACCACCCACAAAGATGGGGGAACCACGCGCAAATTTGGAATCACCATTACTGAACGTCGTACTTTTCTGAAATAATAGCCCATGTGATCCAAACCAGCCATTCCCATCCATGCCCGTCAATGTCAAGATTTGCGGACCCATATGGATGTCCATTGGCGCGTTTGCTGCAGGCCCTTTGCTTCTTTGATGGATCCAATATCCTGGACCTGTCGCTTGGTCCAGAGGCGCAGCACGGCCCACTGAAGTGCCATCCTAAGGAGGTGAAGATTATGGGATGTTTCGTTAAGATTTTCAGGATATTTTCCTGGTTTTTGAATTGAATGCCAGTCAGAATGATTATATAATTATCCAGGTTTTTTTGCTGGCGCATACTGGGAGCTTCATTTTTAGCACTCACCAATTAGTGGTTAATGAATCAAGGCCGGCAAATTGTTCTTTGAAATTGCCAGCGATTTGTGGTAAGAATTGCTAGGAGTGGTGTATGAGGGAATACGGGTCTCACAGTGCATAGCTCTCATGGCATGGGTGCCATAGCGTAGAAAAATCAATAGAAGTCACCACAACTTTTGGGAGCAGCGGGTGAACCAGTGAATCAAAGGTGGCTTCGCCACCCAGACCTTCACAACATAACCAGCTGGGGATTTGCCATCAAACATGTGGGTCTGCAAAGGTTAGGATCTACCATTAGATCACTAAAGTCGGTCAAGACCTAACCATTCAAGACCTAACCATTCATCTTCCATTTTAAATGAACTATACTGAAATGTGATCGTTTCATGTTTTTGGGTCTTCCATTAGGTCCGGTTGACTACGCCATGGCAACCGAAAGGCCCCTCAAAGACACGCTGGATCCAATCGTCCAATGATGTGCCATCAGCACCAGGCCTTCCAAGTTGTGTCAGGTCTTGTTTGGCCAAGTGAGCAGCGCAGAAAACTCCGGGTTTCGTAGCGGAGCAGTCATGGGCTGCTGCCGGTGGTCATTCCTTGATGGGCATGTGTGCATGGACAGGTCCCCTGAAATGCAGCTTCCTGCTTGAAATGCGGCTTCCTGAATCTACATACTTGACGCAGGTTTGGACGTTTTCTTTTGAAACATATTTTTTATGTAGATAGTACTTGCACGCCCACCCACGCACCACCTTTTTGAAACAGGTTGTGCAAAAATCATTCATGTCGCAGTCCCGTTGGTGCTGGATCCTATTGAAAGTCATTGCTGGGTGATGATCCTATAATCCTATAGTTGGTGGTATGTGGTCACCATGGTTTGGTCACCATGGTTGGTTCACAAATACGGCACCCAGCTAGACTTCAGGATAGCTTAGCTAAGCCAAGCTGAGCCAAGGTTATTGGAGGCCCTATCTGCGGCCGGAAACGTGGATGTGCTCAACGGCTGCTGGTCCGTAGCTGCGGCTGATGCTTGGGAGGGGCAGGACATGGGGGCTTGCGGAACTGGTTTCAAAAACTTGAATTGGGATATCACGTTTGATTACATATAAATCAAATAGGTACAATGTAAAGAATTACATTTCACGTATACATATGATCCTACACACATGTATGTATTGATATGTCATTATTGATATGTCATTAATGGTATGCTGGTTGGTTGGCAGGAGAGTCTGGCGAATTCAGTCTGAGCATCAGTTGCTCATTGGGGAATCAGCCATGACTTGCCATGGATGGGCTTCCTCTGCTGTTTCAGAGCTGGATGCGTGTGTTCTCGGTTTGATCTGCACCCCACGTGTAACCGGAGGGTCATGAATCCGTTGTGCCCTGTAGGTAGGATTCGGCAAATCGTTCAATGCGGCATGCTCATTTGTGGAGTTCAACAGGGTCGAGACAAGTAGTTTCAAAACAGATTTCCCCCTGCTACGCGCACTGTCTAGTTTGCAATTCCTGGTTCATTTGGATATCCATTGGACTTACTCGTCCATCATATATGTTCGGTTGCGACTTGATCGACATCATAGACGCGTGTAAAGCTCTCGATCGAGGCTATCCTTTCGCTTTCGATGGGCTTTCACAACAAGAGGCGCCCACTGGATAAAGACTTCAACTTCGGCGAGTTCCATTCTATTGCTGCAACATGCTGCAACCACCCATGCCAATGCTTGGGGGGGGCGAACTTCATGGCAGCACCATCCTTTTGGTGGTTTCTGGGATGGGATCGGGTCTGCCTTATCGCTTTTTTAAGCGATTGCGCTTGGCAAGTTATGTGCTCGTAGGTCCCCTGACTCGGATGTGGGGTGCCATGGGGATCACACTGGAAGCAACCTGCTGCATGGTTGGGAGTATCAACTTGGGAGATGTCAACCACCGAAATTTCGAACCAGCTCTGGAGCTCGTGAGCTGGACTTGGTGGTTTCTATGAGGATTGTTTTAGATCAACCTTAGCTCCTGTGGGTTGATAATGTGGATGGATGATTGTAGTTGGGGCTCTCACCAGTTCAAAGAGTTGGTGTGCATGGGGGAGGGCCTTTATTTGATAAAACATTTTAAACAAGTTAGTTTTACAAAGTGGTGCCCACAAACGTTATAAGTTGGATTAAGTTGGCTGATGAGCCATTTGGCGGGTAGTTATGTGTGCCACTACTGGTAATTACTTCAAGTGCAACCTCGGTTATGTAACTGGGGGAGAACCACATGATACCAAGTGGGATATCTCAGCGCCATCGTCCACGAGTTTGGTATCTGCAAGCGGAGGCCCTGGATTCCATTTCCGTGGCTTCAGACTTTGCGGGAGGCGGAACGGTGGCCGCTGACACCGAACGAAGATCAAAGCCGTAGCATGGACAGTAGCATGAGTTGACTTTACAAACATGTCCGGAACGTTCAGGAACAGGGTTTTGTTGGTGGGCTGCAGGGACACCTCCCCCTGCAAGTTGATTGGTTGACTTAGTTGACAGAAAACTGAGGCTGAAATGACGACAGCACTTTGATGGACAGGTCTCCCATGCCCCTAGTGGTAAGTGTAGGACAGCAGTTTGGCAGGGTCCCAGCCTCCTCTTGGACAATCAGCAAGCGGAGGGTTCGGGTAGCAACGACAGCTAGTTGAGATATAACTTCAACATCCTTTTCTGCATTATGATGATATCTGCCTATTGGCATCGATTAACTAAGCAGTGACATAAGCATCTTTGGGCACTACTTCGACAACATTGGTAAGCAGAATTCAACATCGTTGAATCAGTGGTGTCGGACATCGTGCGACACTTTTTTCAATCCGACCACCTGCCGTGCGAAATCTCATGCTCAAGCTGCTCCCCAAGAGCAGCGGACAAGCTGAAGCTTGCTACACACGGTGAACGAGCAACAAGATGCAACCCACCACTGATGGTTAATGATGGAGAATGATATGGTAGGCTCACCATGCAAACAATAGATGCTATCAGATCGTGTGGGTCCTTCTTGAGCCAGAGCCAAAAGCTGCATCTTTTTTGGATTTTGTAGGTTAGTCAGCCCTATGCCAGCACGGGCAGCGCATGCGACCTTGAGCTTCGAATTTTGAGTCAGTTTGCACTTGCTGGCCTGCCCATCTGGTTGGATGATCCATCAAGTAGCTGCTACGTCAGACATGATTCTGGGAGTGTACAAGGCGCCCCTCAACAAACCACCCCCCTCAGGTCCCAGGTGAGAAGAGGGTTTCACTCAGCCCGTGAGTGGCCCTGGCTGAACCATCCACCCCTGCTGCCAGCTGGGGATGGTTGGCAGCCTTCCATGCCCTCCAACCGGCGCCTACAGCAATGGGCTCAGACGCGCTTGGGCCGCTTTGTGGGAGAACATTTCGCCTTCGTTTTCACCCGCTGGGGCTTTGGCAAATCCATGGCGACCCTATTGGCCAGGGCAGGTGGGGCAGCCGCGGGGGTCAAGCTTTCAGGCTTGGAGAAACCATTTTGATTTGTGAGCATTTTCATCGACTTTCCGAGATTTTGACAAATGTGCTTACAAGACTTGTCACATCAACACAGTGGCGGGTCTATGGCAGACATGCAAGCATATGCAAGCCACATGGAACACCATTTGTACGGATTCCAATCCGCCACCCCTGGATGATGTCTCTCGCAATTGTCGCGCACTGCATTTCCCTTCGTCATGAAATCTGCCTCCGTCAAAAGCCACACCTGATGCCACCACAAGCGGGGCGACATGTTGGGAACTCCATCCTAGTCCATCCTAGTCCCCGCATTCATTGCACCACATCCCCCCTGCTTCTGGCCGCACCTGAAAATCCCAACTCTGTAATCGTCCAATTTCTTGTTTGGTAGATGCGATTGACCTGTAGAGCTGGAAAATCACGAGGATTTTTTTTTGAAAACCTTGGGTTGCACCAGCTATCAACCGTTGGCCTTGGCATATTACGCATAATTAATTGCATTTGTTGGGAAAACCTTGGCAACAACCATCCATAGAAATACCCTGCAACCAACCTGAAACTGGAAAATCTTCATTTTTCTTCAATCAAAGAACCCTGAATCACCATGAGCCAAGCGCCTCTGGGACCCTGGGCCAGTTGAGGCTCCCAAAAGTTGGCCCTGGGCGCAGTGGCCACGGGCGCCACGGGGCTGACCATCCACCACAATACCAAGGCTGGGTGAGGGCCTACGCTTTGGACGCCTTGGTGGGGTTGGGGTTAGGGTTGGTAGTAGTGATGGGGTTTGGGAATGATTTGAATGGGTTCAGGATGGTTGTTGATGGATGTTTTTGTTGAATTGTTTTATTTTACATGTTTTTTTTTTTTTTTTGGTGGTTGGTTATTGAAGATTATGAGGGTTGTTTGATGTTCTTTGTTCGTAGTTACTGATGCTTAAGGATGGATAGTGCTTTTTTTGCTAGTTGTTGGTGATTTTAGCTGGCTATCGATGCTTATTGGCGGTTGTTGATGTTTTTTGCCGGAATTTGATCGCACATGATGGTTTTTGATTGATCGTTGCTGATACTTGATGATGGTTTTTGATTGATCGTTGTTGATACTTGATGATGTTTGATAATGACAGTGAACCATTTCGAATGACCATGCAGAAATAGTGGCACGTTCCGTATTGTCATGGTCCGCCATGTGTCAGTACTGAATACTCACCCAAAAATGTGGCATGAGTGAACATTTTTTAGTTTGTTCTTCAGTGTGTGGCACCAAATCATTTGGGTTGGTTACAGCCATAGAGTTAGATTTGTTTGGATGTTTTATTGAGATGAGATAGCAACAACAAGGTACAACCAACAATCACATGTGACCAGCTCCACCGACGATTTCTCCACTTGCAGCGCTCCATGTGCTGTGGAAACACAATGGCTGCCAGGAGAGGCAGTATGGAAGCGACGTGTTATCTTCGGAGCAGGAAGTGGAATGGCCACTTAGCATCGTGGACTCGTTGAGTCATGACTTTCTCCCAATGATGCCAAGGCTACGTTTTTACATATTTTGACAAGTCTTTCGTTTATGGTTCCAAGCCATACAGAACCATGGGTCAGCATTTTGACAGGATTTCCATCCCTGCTCGAGCACGTGAGCAAGAGTAGTCAATAGCCCAGAAAGTATGAACTCTTAGTCTAGTCTCTCAGTGGCCCCTCACAGTGTTCAGTGGTGAAGATGTGGATATGTTCCTGGTTGTCTCCACCAAGTGTTCTTTCTGGTTTCCAACAAACATATGTTCGGTGCAAACACGCGCATATTCTAGGAAACAGCCTTCAACGGTGAAGGTCGTTGGTGGGAGACCGCCACCGAACTCAGTGTTCCTCCAGAATTCAATCCCAATCTACACATGCATATTTGCATAATTTTGCATACGCCCCACGTATCTATACGCAATCCATACCTTCGCAATGTTTCTAACATTTTAATCATGACCATCAAGACATACCTACTACTATATGAAGCCATCCCAAATAGCATCCACTTCGCACAAAGCCTAGGCTCAATGCAGCCATCAAACCCATCTGGGATCACCTGGACGCTGGGGTGCGAAAGATTATCGAAGACGAAGTCGGTCCAGCACTGCAGAAGCGCTTAGGACCTACCCTGGGTCACTGGGTGGCCAAACTGCCGTGGGGCTGTGGTGGGTGGGGCTGATATCCAACATGTAACATATATGTGGATGGCGTGGGGATGGCCAACCGGTCCCCAACGGCAGGATTCTTGTTTCATCCAATCATCCGACTCTAGGTTGGAGGTGACTTCGGCAAGACAAGTTGCTTGAGTCGGTAGATTCAGCACATCAAAGAGGCAGCCTCTAAACGATGATGACAGTGGTAGGGAACCATGCTGATGAAATCATAAGATTCCTGGCTGATTCACATAAATCCGCTAGCCAGAATGTTTGTGTGCAGTATGCCGGGTTGGTGCATTCAACATGATTTTGTTCAATCTTCATCAGCTATATCACGATGTCGGGCACTGCTATGTCCATAGAAGCTTCTCCATCTTCAACATTCTCCCCCTGATTCACTACATGGCATTCACCATTTTGTGATGATGGCATAAAACAGACGCGCCGATGTTTGGGGCACCGATGCCCACCACCGGTAGCGGATCATCCTGGTGGAGCAGCCGCCGGCCTCGCCTCGGCTTGGCCTTGCAGGTACCTATCTGCAGTTCACGCAGCTCACGCTGGGCAGTGCATCGCCTCGCTTCGGCCCTGTGCGTGTGACACTTGGATGCGCGCGCGGGCTAAGGGCCTGCATGGCATGAGCAGCCGGGGAGGGGTATGAAATGTTGGGCTTTTTTGAGGGGATGAGGTATTAGCCGTGGGGAAGTATCATGTAGATGTTGTTGGACTATGATGTTTAATGAGGGAAGTATCATGTAGATGTTGTTTGACTTGCTTCATGAACTTTGATGTTTAATCAGGGAAGAGAGTAAGTAATAGGCGGATAAACCAAAAAGAACAACATGCTTAATTCACATGAAATGGGGGATGAGGAGGCACCCTCGCAACAACGGGGGCGAGATTTCTGGTGCATCGGGGCACTGCTTAGGACGCGTTCGGACCATGGGCTGGAGGTCAACGCAGGTTTTAGCCTGGAAGGCTGGGAGGGTGAGGGCCTCACCAGCTGGCGCTGCCCTACCAACTGGTTACCAATCATCTGGATATCTTCCAGGTGGCCTGCATAGTCACCACAACATTCAACCAACTTGGCCCAGGGGGATGCCAAGCATGGAGGGTTTAGTACTTTGAACGGTCAGTATGGGTGATTTGCGGGTAACCTATTTTTAAGAAACAGTTTGTCATTTCTAGGCAAGGTCGGTGATGCGTTCTCAAGGTTTAGATGCAGCACTTGCAGTTCATGGTATGCAAGTGTATCCTTTGAACTCCGAATGCTGTCACCGTTGTGAGAGATGCAGTTTGATCGCGAAACCAGCTTGCAAACGCTGACAAGGTCACAGCATTTGTCACTTGCATCATCGTTCCACACAGAAACTGTAACTTCCCTTGCATTTTTGGCCGATCTTCCAACGACAGTCCTTGCATCTTTCGCAGGTTTCCCAACAACAGTGGGCTGCCGGTTAGATGCAATGGGTCCAAGCACAGGGATCCGCCCCAGATGGCCCCAGGGGTGTTGTGGGCCAAGTAAAGCAGCACCGCCAGGCAACGGTATGCTGGAATTCTCCGCGGGTTTCTCGTCGGAATGGCGGTTTAGCCTAGGGTTTTTGCGAATTGCATCGAATTGTCATATGGACTGGCTCAGCGTTGGCAAGCTGCTGTATCCCCAGCTGCCAGGGATTTTAGCTTGAAATGTCAGATGATGGGTGTCAAAAGCCCCTGGTGGGTGGGGCATATGGGGGCATAGGGGCTGTTCAACGTGCCGCTTTTCTTCGATTACGAGCATCTCAATGACACGGAACAACTCCATATAGAAACCACTAATGACACAACCCTAGCATGAAATCACCCCTGCCCCCGCCAAAAAGAATAGATGCCATTGCAAACTAGGGTTCCTGCCCAGACAGCCCACCCAGCTTATCCAATCATTGTGGCTGTTAACCTACCATGATGTGAGTAGCTGTTTAGCTACAGTGACAGTGGAATAATGTGTCTCTGTGTGTGTGTGTTGTTTTCGCCCATGCTGGGGCAGCTGTAGCTTTCAGGTGTTGCGTCCGTGCACGTTTGTGACATCACGGTGCAAGGTTGGGGGTGGGGGGTGCAGCGGACACCCAAGCAGTCAATATGGAACAATCGGGGTAGACCGAGGGTCGGCTTCCTGAAGATTCTTCTGGCCAGATTTCGGGGCATTTATGAGGTTTTCTCTGGTAATTCCCGCTGTCAGATGGTTGATACTGAGTATATAGTTTATCCTAAGAAGCCTCGGAATTGTTGGACAAGTATTTTCATGATCTTAAGGTGCTAGCGATGGAAAATGAATCAAGTTGATTCATATGGTCGGTATTTTCTAACACGTCATTACATAAAATACTGTCATCACTAATTGTTCAGAGAGCGAATGCAACTGTCTAGGCACTGTTGACCATTTGAGATACCACTGCCAGGCATGAATACTTGATTGTTTAAGCACTTTATCTAATCACTAGCCCATAAATGAGATAGTGAACACAAGGCTAGACTTTACTACATATCATAGATCATATACATCAGAAATTAACCGAGATTAATATGACCATGTTTATTGACAGGCCTTTCATCAAGGAGCAGCTGACATCCTCAGATCCAGGCAGCCTGCGCTTGGGCCTCCAGCCGTTGCTCGAGTCCTTGAACCCGGTGGGTGGCGTCTCAGTCACCTGCTTGGACCGACCCATCATCGACCTGACCATTAAAACAGGTGCCACCATGGGGTCGTGACGAAGGATTGGTCGTGGTTGACGCATCTACTGGTGGTTTATGAGGGAGATTCATAGATAATATAGGGATTGCAATGGGTTGGGCGGCGTTTCTAGGCTTTGGCGTTTGGTTAAAGTCTTGAGAGGGCGATGGAGCTGAAGAAGAAGAAGAAGAAGAAGAAGAAGAAGAAGAAGAAGAAGAAGAACAAGAATGGGTTAAGAATAGGGATGAAGCGGAATAATCACCAACAATAATGAATGGTCAAACAACTGCTAGATGGTGGGTTTCTTAATCCATAGCAGAACTCCCAAGTTATGGATGGTTTCTTACTATAAATTGTTCATGTTGCATCATTTGGGGGCACCCTCTATTTTTAAGAAACCACCAAAATCATGATGACAATGATCAGAAATTGGAACTGATAAATGCTCAACGAGTCAATGCTATAATGCTCCCAAAGATTGTTATATAATGATGGTGGACCATGGCAAATGGTTATACATAATTACTGTAATAATCATTACTTGGTTCACTGCCTGGTGATGACTCATATACTGGTTGGGGGTGGGCTTCTGGTTCGTAATGACCAACAGCACCTGGCAGCTACAAAACCAAATAGCCACATAGCTGAACACGTACCACCAAGAACCAACATTTTGAGAGGTCCACTGCTAATAAATAACTAACACCCTGAATTTGACCGTGAATCACCAGCTACTGAGCTGGTAGGCGGAGGTTGGAAGGTGCGCCAAGGCCTTAGATGTCACCCCTAGAAGTTCCAGAGCCACAGGGGAGGTCATGAGGAGCCCAGGCTTGATCGACACCTCTGGCTGAGCCACTGGAAGGTTGTTCTGACCCAGCATTGGCACCTGACTGTTGGGGCTCACTGTTTTGGTGCCAGCTGTGCCAGTGATAGGTACAGACCTGATTCCAAACCTCTACAACTTCGTGCGGGACTCGGTGGATGAGGTGATTGCGGATCTCATCGTGATCCCCAACATGGTTGCAGTGCCCATTGTGCCTCGGCTCCGGTTCGGGCTACCGTCGTGTTTTGCGGAGGCTCTCATCTGTCCGAGTTGAATGGCGTAAGAAAACATTTGGGATGTGGCCAGTTGTTGGATTTCTAGAAGTTTAGCGGATTTTTGATTCCTCCACCACCTGCTAGATTAAGGATTTGCGGCTGTACCTGCCTCAAGATGGTATAGGGTTGCTGTTCCCAAGCCCCTCTTTGCCGATTGAAATTTGCACACCCCACGAAACCACTGTGTTGAACCTCGGACGCTGGAAGATGAGTCTTTTTTCATTCCAAGTCTTTCTAAGTTTCCTAATTTTGACAGTTTCAGGAATTGTTGATAAGTTGATAAAATAAACTGTTACTTATTCAGTTACTGTGTGTCTTTTTTGTCAAAATTCAGGAGCCAAGCATTAGGACTTATCATAATCTTACCTTATCTAATTTTTGCTTATATTATTCTAAATTTGACTGTTACAATTGCGTCTAAATTCTACTGACATGTTGCCGGCTGAAAGACTGCCAGTCATTGATGTCAAAGGCTCCCCTGTACTCCAGGACGCCTCCGTCGATGGTGGCTCCTTGCAGCACCTGGGCGTTGGTTTGCCTTCCTGGTATCAGTGGTTTCTCAAGATAGGGAACTGCGGGAACCCCGCAACATGGTTTGTTTATTATCGTTATTATTGATTATATAATGAGGGATGGTTTGGGGTTACCCTTATGTTGAAAAACCAACGTTATATACTATTGCTGTCTTCAGTTTTGCTTCAGGACAGTCAGGACGCGTCTTGCAGGGTCATCAAAGGAAGGGGCTGCGCCGTCGGTTTTCTTCCGAGATCCTTGAACAAAAACGGATCTCAATTGTAGAAGGTACACATTTCCAATTGCCAGCTGTAAATCAGCAGAACTTAAGACTGGAAAAAATCCGCCAGAAATGATCAGAAATGGCTGTATCTCCACACGTGTTGGTTTCGGTTGCGGTCCGCCAGGCATCCTTTGCCCCTGGGTTTCCTACGACTCTCGCTGGAAGGGATCACTTCAGCTGGGCCTTTGCCCAGTTCAGCACCTGGGTCGCAGCAGAGGTTTTAGGGCTGGTTCATCATCTGGTTGGTGGTTCATGGGAGTTATATAAGGGCTATAACCACTAGTAATGGTAAATGATAGGAGGTAATCATCAACAATAACGGTTCAACAACTGCTGGTTGGTGGTCTTAGGTATTTTTATATATGTGTTCTATAGTAATTATGAACAACTGCTTGGTGGACTGATTAATAAGTTTCATAGTGTTGAAACCACCAACCAGAATTGGTGAATTTTCATTTCAATATGGGGAAATATTGGTGGTGAATATTGGCTCACGTAAGTTTCATGTATGGTTGATGTTTGGTTGTATCATTGATACTGGTGATATGGGGAGTGGGTACACAGGGGACAACTTGGCGAATGGCCGTTTTGATCAATCAACTCAAATATTCGGGGTGGTTCATCAACCATTTGGTCTTTTGATTTATGAATTAGCGACATTACACTCATCACCCTGGAGGGTGTTGGTTTTTTGGTTACATGCATGTTTGGTGAATGTCAATCGCAGTGTTGAAACTGCTTCCATAAACGAATCATTCAATCATATTACATTCATCACTCATGCCGGTGGGTTCATGAATCAACCATTTGATAGTCTTTCTAGATAAAATACCAGGAAGCCACCAGAAAATACGATAGATAGGCAACTTTCCTAGATTTTTTCCAACCCAATCCCCTGAATTTCAGCTCCGAGGTCTATGTGGAGGTCTACCTGGGCTGC
This sequence comes from Symbiodinium kawagutii, assembly GCA_009767595.1. Taxonomy (NCBI): domain Eukaryota; class Dinophyceae; order Suessiales; family Symbiodiniaceae; genus Symbiodinium; species Symbiodinium kawagutii. The sequence continues at coordinate 79,883 of VSDK01003196.1, read as the reverse complement.
CATGTGTGGAAGAGCAGTGTGGCCAAAGTGTCCAACTACTCGCAGCAGGTGGAATGGATCAGGGAGAACGTCAAGGCGTGGGGCAGGGTGCGGCGCGGCCCAGCCGTAGCAGTGTTTGCTTGGTATCTTGGAAGGATAGTTGTAGAACTAACGATGACTAACGGTTATCTTCAACCATTTACATCGATGTTTTTTGTTGTTTTTTCGAATCGTATATTTATCATCATGATATGCTAGTTGCAAAGTACTTTGTGCATGGATGTGCATGGCTGGCCGTGACTCATGGACATAATTAGTGATGGTCAGGGTGTTAGTTGCTAGTATCATCAAGTTCGATTAATAATGGGGAAATTCCGTGCCCACAGAAATTACCCTCATCGTTCTGGTTAAATTTTGTTAGCAATATCTGCAGTTTTTAGCTAATGATAGTTGTTTCTGGGTTTTCACTGCGCAAAACATACAAAGATGGCTTACAAATTTGCAAAGAAGATATCATCCAGGTACTGTTATCACTAGCTAACAACCGGAAAATTTGGGGTTGTTTGAAATTCGCATTTGTTAGGTCATGTTCGGTTGCAGGGCCAACCCTCTGAGATGCCCTGGCAAAAAATGTTTGGTTGTTGGTCGCTATCACGCATTGATATCATGTTAATTCGTACTGTGTCATTTCACGGCGATGCCACGTAGGTTACAATTGGGTTCCACAGACAGTGCGGGTCATTGCAGCCCGAATCGCCGAGGACTTCTCAGTTTATTCGCAGGTGCCTTGGATTGTACAGTGCGCGTTGCGGGCAGGACCTGATTCTTGACCCATCTTTTGAAACATGTTGGCCCCTAACCAAATTAGAAAGAAACTAGCAGCCAGGCTGGTGGAACAAACATATTACACGCTCAAAGTTTTCCTGAACGAAATCCTGTAGAAGTCTGATACCTTTCAAAACCTTCCATCCTGACTTCATGGGCGGCGCTGACGTCTCAGGATCAGCTGGTGCGGTTTCGCGTGTTTTCCAGCAGCAGCTTCCCCAGTGTGTCTGGGCCATCGCTGGTGGCCAGCGGCCAAGTTTTCGTTCGAGATCTGATGCCAGGGCGCGTGGAGGTTCCCTTGACGGATGCTGGGCAGTGATGTCAGGAATGGTGGCGTGTTAGTGGCAGTGTTTTGGCTTTGGTTCGCCAGGAGCGCCAGTTCGGTTCACTTCTTATGGCTTTTGTGTTGAATGAGCTCATACGTGTTGGAAATAGCATTTGCAAGCCTCAAGCTGTATCAGTATGATGGGTTGGTTCTGACCAAAGACTCCCAGTTGGTGAGCATGTCATTGGGCTGTTTTCGTGCAAGCATTGGTGTACCAGATTTTTGACATGCTGGATGGAGCTATGGACCCGGCCCTGTAGTAATTAGGCCGCCATCACTGGGCTACGGAGATTCTGGTCGTTTCGTGAACGCCCCAGGTTCTGACACACCATCGGTAGCACCCCGCTGTTTCTTTCGCATCAGCTCGTTCAATTGGGGCTGGATGCTAGCGACAAGGGTTCTTGATCATCAAATATCATCAATGACCACTCACAAAAACTACAAAAGCATCTCATCTCTTGTACCACCTCAATGATTGCATGTCAGCGTCATCCGTGGTGATCGTGTGACCAATTCTAGAAGTCCATAGTGAATGGTGCGATGCTTGTCACGAACATTTTATGTACATGTGTGTGCTCATGAGAGTGCGTTCTTTACAACCATGCGATGGGTTTTAACATGTTCGCTGCAGCCCTGACGTTTGGGCGCGCGCAACAGGAAGGCTTTCCCTACTCTGAAATTCCCGCGCAGGGCCTTTGACTTTATCAGTTGACAAAGCCGAACCTTTATCCGTAAAACCCCAAACCCGAAACGCTAAACTCTAAACCCCAAGCCCTAAAACACTAAACCCTAAAATCCCAAGACACAAATCACTGCATATAGCCAGTGTTTTTGCAACTTTCCAAACCACGCTAACCTTGCACGAGATCCTCCATTGCAGTGCCTCATTATGGGTGTGGGTAAAAGTCCGAATTGTGGACAACATGTTTAACCAGCTATTGGACTTAAAGGTTTCGGGAACATCTACTGGCTGGTGGTTGGGAGGGGGCTGCTTGGAGCTAGGGGTATCCTTGTAGCCCTTTTAAAGGGGGAGCGGTTTCAAGCTACCAGGAGTACCCTGACCAAATAGTAGCCTATGATAGGACATGTGGTGCCAACCCAGCAGCAACAGCGCCACAAGTCCCAACTGTCCTCTTAGGATGCGCAAGATCACGGCGAGAAGTCACGAGAGCATGTTGCTTGGTTGCAGGATCCTGGGAGGTTCTAGGGATATTTGCCAGGCTTTTTCAGTGGTCAATCAGCTCAAGCAAACGCACCTACATATGTAATTGTTTGTATGTTGGTATAGGTGCGTGTTACACACTGGATCGAGGGATAGGGTGGGCAGATGGACAAATCTATAAGATTCCAAGGATCTAAAAGGACCTTCTGATTGCACGCATCTGCCAAAAATGTGTGATTTTGAATGGGGAAAAGCTTTCCCATTGTGAATTACATAGGCGATATCCTCATCCATCCAAGGTTTTCGTCGCTTGCCCTAAAAAAAAAATGATGAAATCTTGAGTGTGCATTTTCAAGTCGTCATGGACAACCTCGCCGCATAGAAATTCCTCCATGATTTTTCAGGCTTTCGGCTGAGCATTTCACTGCTTTGCCCAGTCTTGAAGGGTGTAGAGGGCATACGGTAGGGGCTTTGGCTTGCCTTTGGCTCAAGTCGGCATTGAGACAACCTTGATGTCTCACAGTGCTGCACAGAATTGCACAGATGATGGGTGCAGCACGAGCTGACCAGTGGCTTGCCGCGGCCGCCCCAAAGAAGTTGCGGCCAGATGCCAATGATGGTGAGAAGCACATGGTTTCAGTAGAGATCCTGCGGCAAGTGGAGATAGATATGGCCAGGACATACTCCAAGATGTTGTTTGGCTACCAGGCTTTGGAGGAGGAAGTGGAACAGAGGCGACAGCAGGTGACTCATCTGATGATCAAATGGCTTCGGCAAGAGGAGAAGTTGACATATATGCAGGGGATGAACCATGTGATGGCCACGTGTTTCCGAGAGATTGGGGAAGAAAATGCTGCACTGCAGGTCTTTGATTCTGTGATCCGCCAGGCGGATGAGAACCTTTTCCACCCTCATCACGACAAACTTTTTGCTGCCAACCAGGCTTTAGCTGAGAAGCTTCGTGTTATGGTCCGAGAAGAAAGTCCCAAAGTGGCTCAAAGGCTGGCTGCGATGGACATTGATTACTTCCCCATGATTGTACAGAATTGGCTGATTGACATGTTCTTGCACGTGCTGCCCACAGAAGCAGCAGCACGTCTTTGGGATCATGTCTTGGCCTCTCAAGGGGTTCCATTAAAATTTGCAATGCAATTGCTCTTGTCTGGCAAGAAGGCAATTTTGAGCTGCGATGACGAGGATTTGCAGGAAGTTTTCTCTCAGCTGCCAAGCCAAATTGTACGTCCAGAAGATGTAGACATACTTCTGCATTCGGACTTGGCGGACAAGACAGACACTGAACATTTTCCAGAACCTCAGATGCACGAGAAGCAGACGCCAGAGGGGCGCAACGAGGTGCAAGCCAGTGGAACCATTGCGGATCCATTGCTAGGTGACATGCCTCCAGTGCAAGTCTTACAGATCAAGCCAGTGGTCAGAATGCCACGCCGTTGGCAGCCTTGGAAATTTGTGACTGTGGCCATGGTGATCCCTTGGCTTTTGATGACTGCCACGCAGTTGCATGAGCCAACCCTTTCCAAACAAGTGGCACCGCCAACCCGGCGTAAGGCGTCCCTCCCGCCAGTTTTGCATCTCGGGCCTATGCACGAGGCGAATTGGCCAAAGAGAAGTGGACCAGTCTTCAAGACCTGTTAATGGTTTGGGCGTTTCTCAATATAGGGTACCCCAAAAATGGTTGGTTTATTATTATAAATAGTCGATAAAGGATGATTTATCATGGGTACTTGATTTTTGAGAAGCACCCATTTTGGAATTCATTGGTGGCAATGGCTGCCCAATCTCATGTTGGGTAGACCATGTATTTGATTCTGGCTGACATGAAGGTGATGTAGATCCCTTCCGTTTGCTAGACTGTACAAAGTTCCGTTGAAATGTCCTAGAGGGGAAATCCGCATAATTTTTGCAGTACTTGGTGGTTCAACCAATGAAACCTTACCCAACATGGGCTCTTAAGTTCCCAACTGGGATTTAGTGGTAACAGCCATGGCTACTAACCACTGGGATGATCATGGACCGATTTCGCCTCTCAATCAGGGCATCTCCAAACGTTGCCGCGCAAGCAGCCATGCGTGACCAGCACGCAGCTACAGATCTTGCGGAAAAAAAGCAGCAACAGGGTGCCTGCCCATGTGCCCCAAAGCATCCAGAAATGCTGGATCCTCAGCTAGCATTCCCTTAGAACTGGTGGATGCTCAGCTGTCAGATGACTTGTCGTTGAAGACTTGTGGCGGTGAGGTCCCCATCGCTTCCCAGCGCCGCCCCTTGGGCGCGTGGCCCGGACCAGGCTGAGACGTCCTCGGTGGAGCTCTTCCTCGCGTGGATGCCGGTGACCTCGCAGGCACCCACGGAGGCAGACAAGGCGAAGATGCTGATCCGGCTGCAGGGGCCTGGGTTCAACTGGCGGTCGCTTGGGAGGTAACGGTTTGGAGCCAGGGGTGTCCAGTACCGGGCCTTTGACCTTTCAAGGGGAGAGCGATTTGGAGCCACCAGCGGGGTTCTAACCGCTAGACTGAAGTCAATCCTCAGGATCCCAAAAACAACAGCTGAAATGGAGAAGTGCAAATTCGACAATTTGTTTTTTTGCAGATCGGACACCGTCCTCTTGGATCCGTGGCATGCAACCACTGGCTTCCTATGACTTCCCCCTATAGCAGCACTGCCAGGAGGTACTGACGACCGTGCATCTCCATCGAATGGAGGGCTTGACGGGTGGTCAGCATCGGATTCGGGTCACTGTGGCGGGGCAGAGTTTTGAAACCCCGGTGGGAGTGGCCCCTCCCATTCTGCACGACGCTGGGCAAGATGTGGGAGGGAAAGGACCTTGGAGAATTTGGATGAACTTAGCATGCCATATAGATCATAGACGGATGAACAATAGCCAAGCGCATCAGAGTTGGAGTACACCATTCATATATGAACAAAGCCATAGGCTCAGCTGGTGCACATCCGGTAGGGATCATGCTGGAGAGGGGGGCGGATAGCGTGTCATCATGCGATTTCTTTGTATGGGTGTGTCTCTAGTCTCTAGTGACCTTTTCATACATTTTTTGGGGAGACGCTTGAATGGCACAGTGGTGATTTGAAATTTGTGGGTGTGATTGAGACGGTGGTGTTTGCGAGCAAATGTGCATGTAACATCATAAGGATGGGATTTCAAGAGATCACCTTGGCACTATCTGGCACTGAATCATAAGAGGACAACTTTCAACCATATCAACCGGGGTGAACATAAACATCCTTGGCCACACTGTCCAATGAGCACTGCAGAGAAAGCAGCTGACACTGGGTTGATAATGGGTTTAGTCAGAAAGGATTCAAACCCACCCATTATCAACAATTAAGATAACTGTTTTATCAAAAGTTGATGATTCAAAATCAGATAAGAATGGACCACAACAACCCCGAGAGAGAAATCACGGATCTGCCCCCGTTTCGCGAGCCTAGGAGATCGCCGATGATCAGTGGCTTGGTTAAGTGAATGGTGAGATCAGACAGGGTGAGCCCCCCTGGATGAAAGCATCGTACAATTTGGTCACTGGAAAACATTCACGAAAGCAGCGGATTTGCAATCATCTATTTATATTTCCTGGCATTTTTTCTCTTTGAGCCAGTTGGTTGATACCAGAGTTTCAGCAATGAAACCAATGGTTCCCTTTCGGAACCTAACAGATTCTAACACCTCTCTCGCTGGCTAATGCACCATTTCTAGATCGTTTCTACCTGCCCCATTTGGAGGCGGCAATGCTTAATTACCAAGGCGACAAGCCGAAGATTCTAAACTAATGGTTTGGAACAGAGCTTGGATAGTGATTTTCCATTGTGAACGATGGCCAGGCTCGCATCGTTAGATTTTGCTCGAAAGCTGGGCTTCCACCATTTTTGTTTTTCTGGAAGGGGTCCTGTTTGGACATCCAGTTTATCCCAGTTTAGAATTTTTAAAACCTTCCAGATTCCGCATCCCAATATCAGTAGTGCTGAGCCAATGATTCACCAAATTGACCTTGCTATTTGCCTCCAATGGGGAGGATTGGGCAATTGACCTCGATGTTTCACTGGTTGGGTTCCCTTTGAACTGTCCAACGATGCAAAGGTCCAAGCCCTAAGAGAAACTGTCGGAATCTGTCAGCCAAAGATGGGGTTCCTGGGGTGATTCTGGCTGAGCCAATGTGTCATGCATCCCTTCACTGTGCCATCCATCAAGTCTCTTTCACCATCCACCCAAACCAAGCCAATCATTGCCACTTCAGCTTTGCGTAGCGGCGTTTCTCGGGCCATTTCAGTTGACCTTTCTGTGTGGGTGTTTCTCAAAATAGGGGACCCCTAAAATCATCCAAGATTAGTCATGTGTAGGATCATAAACCACCCATTTTGGGGGTCCCCTATTTTAAGAAGCCACTGTGTGTAGGATCTTGATGCTTGCGCGGAAGCTCTGTGGCAAGTTGTCCCTCATGGATTTGGCCGACGTCTTGGACATCCCTGTTGAGCATGCTCGAGACTTCGCCCTGGAAATGGAACGTCGGCGGAAGGCCGACATGCCACGCGGGCATGGCTGGTGATTCTTTCGTTTCCCAAGCTTTTCCGTGTGGATCAGAGTCCACCAAGAGTCCGCGCTTCAGGCTTCCCTAGGGCTTGGCACCAGCGAGGATGCCAGTGACAGCTCGAGTATCTCGACACAAGCTGAGACGTTGGAGTGGAGAACTGGCGCTTCGCCAACCTTGATGGTGTTGACATATGGTTAACAATGGCTGCCTCATGATGGGTAATGCACTCAATCACTTACTGTAACATCGCGAATCAGCAGTGACTCTTAACGATGTTGTATGCAAGGTGGTACAGCAGTCAACCGTCGGGGATGCGCAGTGGCAACTGGGTGCTGCTAGCCAACTATCAGCAGCTGTAGGTGTTGGTCATTGTTGGGTATCATGGGGCCCCGCATGCGTTCATGCCCGTTGGGTCATTCCGAACCACAGGGCTCGAGGTCTTTCACCAGCTGGGGCATTGGCAGCGCTAGCAATCAGACAGTACGACATCTATGACTGGACGGGGAATCGGAATTCATCGCAGATGAGTTCCACCTTGACAGGACATATAGATTTGACATCATCCAACTCTACACCACGATGAATACATATCCGACGTCATCCGGCCGTAAGTGAGCTGCGACAACTCCATCAGCATCCAAGTTGTACCTGGCCAGTGCTGTTCAGGTTGGGATCAGAAGTGGTGCACTGTGGCACGGCAAGCAGCGCACAGGCTAGCGGCGGGCAAGGAGCCTCACTTCCAACAGGTGTGCGGCCGGGCAGGGAACAGCTGACTTGTGACCATCATGGCTGGTGGTTTCTCAAATCGGGGAAGCCAAGTGTTGGATGATTAGTTGCTAGATTTTTTCATTTTCCATCGAGCCTATTGGATCATTTAGGGATAGCTTGTTCTGAGCCCCTAGTCAATGATATTTAACTATGGTTAACTAAATGCTGATTGGTTATGGCTACTGAAGCTTAGTCATGGTGCTGTTTTAGGCATAATCCTTACCAATTGACAACAAGGATAATTGTAGTGCGTGTACATCATAACTAGCAAACGATCGCTGACCGTTACAACTAGCACCGGGACTAGCACCGAGTTAATGATGGGTAACTACTATATATGGGTGAATGGTTGGGTGTGGCTAATAGATGCTAATGGTATATATCTCATGGTCAATGATGGTAGTGGCATCTAAGGGTCAAGGCTGGTTGCTTGTGGTTGATGATGCTTTAGTACTGATGCTTGGCATGATGGTTAGTGACAGGTAAGGATTTTTTTTGCGTTACGACGGGTTGGTGCTGGTTAATCATCCAGGATGACCCAAAGTTCGCCCCTACCAATCCATGAGTGCCAATGCTTACAGTCGCCAACCACTATGAATAGATGATTTTGGCCACGAGGACATGGATCGGGTGAATATGCCAAGCCCCTGGCGATTCCAAGTAGGATAAAGAAAAGCACAAGGGTCAACTGAAGTTCCAACACCAGGATTTCACGATTACCACAACGATTTCAATCATAATTTGTTTTCAACACAGCGATTTCCCCAGCTTATAGATTGATTTGTTTTCAAGGACTGGCCAAAGCCGGCAGGTTTGCATTCTTCATGATGATTCATGATGCGGTCGGATTTGGTTCAGAGATAAAGTCTTTTTTTGGGTGGGAGCAGCCAACCACAATTTGCGGTCACTTGCCTGCCTTTCAATGATTGCAATAGCTTTCAGCATTGTTTAGCTATGAGAGGTGTGCCACCTACGATCTGGACGTGGTGATACTTTGCTCATTGAATTGTTGGACGAAGAGACTTGGAATATGTTGGAATCAGTCCTGTGCTTTCAGCGATGGAGAGTGAGAGAGAGAGAGACAGTCCTGTCGTATATTGTCCAATATCCTGTGATGTTTTGGAGCCTGCACTATAGTTGCGCATAGTCCTCTTTCCC